>VXBU01005600.1:1209366-1269768 GCA_013400315.1 Bombycilla garrulus
TGAGAGCCGGGCCGGGGGAGGTGCAGAGGGGCGGGGAGCGCCGGGGCCGCCGGGCTGACGGCGGCGGTGCTTTTCCTCAGGGCTGGGCCGGCGGCTACCCCGAGATCGTGAAGGAGAACGAGCTGTTCGAGCGGTACTACCGGGAGCTGGGCATCGTGCCCGACGGAGAGTGGGACGCGTTCATGGCGGCGCTGCGGGAGCCCCTGCCCGCCACGCTGCGCATCACCGGCTACCGCAGGTACGGGCCGGGGGATCCCGCGGGGCCGGACAGCGGCTGCCGGAGCCGCACGGCACAGGGGGACGTGTCCCGCCCGCGGCACGGGGGTGGAACCACGCGGGCTTTAGGGCTCTTTCCAGCCCGAACCGCCCTGTGATTCCGTGATTCTCCATCCGGTGTTCCTCCGCGTGTCTCTCTTGCAATGCAGCCACGCCAAAGAGATTCTGCACTGCTTGAAGGAAAAGTACTTCCGAGAGCTGCAGGACCTGGAGGTGGATGGCCAAAAAGTCGAGATGCCGCAGTCGCTGAGCTGGTGAGTGATCTGGAGGCGAGATAAGGCGTTCTGAATGTTCTCGGCAGCCAGCCTGGCTCATCAGTCTCTTTTTTGTGCCTCTATTCTTTTCCCATCTCTTTTCCACCAGGTATCCTGAAGAGTTAGCCTGGCACACTAACTTGAGTAGAAAAATTTTACGCAAGTCCCCACAGCTGGAAAAGTTTCATCAGTTTCTGGTTAGCGAGACAGAATGTGTAAGTTTTGGATAGATCTTGGGTTTTTTTCTGGCATAACCTGAGCAATGCTGCTTGAAATACATTATGAAGGATGGAGACTCTACCTTTTATCTCTCAGAAGTTGAGTAGTTCAGAAGAATCTGCATTCTGCATTGCAGTTGGCAGTGATGCATTCAATTATTCTGGTACATAACTGCAGCTGCAAATATTTGCCTAAACTAATTGCAATTTTTGTTGTTTTGGGGATGTTAAAATGAGTCCCTGTAAAATAATCAGTTGCTGTTAGAAACCAAATGTTTACATCTGGTAAAAAGTGCATATATGTGCATGACAACACTTAGATGATGGATGTTTGTCACTTGATTTAAGCCAGTTTCTCCTCTCTTGAGGAAAAAAACACAGAATTAATACAATTAGAGTAAATATGCAATTATTAGAAATTACAATTGGGTGAAATACTGTGATTTTTTTTGTTGTTGTTAAAATCTAACAGAATTTAATCCTAAGTGTATGGTAGCATCTTTCTGACTGCTTTGTGTTTTTATACATAGCAATTTAAAATTTTTATTGCAAAAAAATGCATTCTTTCGTGGAATAAAACCCAGTTTAATTTCTCTCTTCCTTCAAGGGAAATATCAGTCGTCAGGAGGCTGTTAGTATGATCCCACCTTTGCTGCTAAATGTTAGCCCTCATCATAAGGTAAGTGTAGAATATAGTGTGTACTAAAGTTTGTTCTCTGAAAAAAGCTAAATTGAACTGCAAATCACAAGAGCAGTATCAAGGCTGATACATGGTTCTGTTTTGTGTTGGTACATTTAATGCTTTCTGCACATGAACAGCAACACTCAGCTAATATTCAGATCACAAGCACACTATCAGAGGAACATCTGCTTTTTCAGCTGTGTGTAATACACTGCAAAAAACACTTCAATTTTAAGCAGTTGCACAGTGTAACTTTCAAAGTGTAAATGTGTTTGGCTGCATCTGAGTTATGTATTCTTGTTACAACCTGCTTTTAAAGTAAGGTGACTGTTTCTAACTTCCTCTCTCCATCACATTGTGAACAGATGCAGTTTTCAAGATGCAAGTGGTAATATTCCCTACCTCGTAGATTTCACTCTTCCATGCCTTTTGAAGAAGCTGAAAAGTTCTACTCTGTAAATAATCTGTTAGTTGAAATATCTTGGCTGATACATGCTGGTGGTGGTGGCTAAACACTATAAGGTGCTAACTTTAACTGAAGTGTGTAAGGAATGCCTGTGGTATTTTCTTAAGGCACCCCATAGGAATGAAGATATCTGGTAGCAAACTTTTTCTTCTAACTTTGTGATATTTTTGTACTCTGTGCTTATTTGCAGACCGAGTCTGTCAGAGGGCCTTACTCTCTTAATCTGTTAAATTAATGAGCTAGGTGCCTTGCTGTGTCAAGCAGTCATGTTGTATGCTTCTTTCTTAAATTTTCGTGCTGTATCATAAATTTTATGTTTATCAAACTTCTAAATCTGTTTAAAGACTAGCTTGTATGCAGTTGTTTTTATATTAACATTACTTAGCATACATAAGTTTTTCACTTTTTATTCCCCTACTTGCACCCCAACCCAGTGTATGACTGTATGTTTTATGTGAGGCAAGGTCTTCTCATCTCTTTTAAGTGAACAGTAAATTGAAAGTCTCAGACCTGATGTGTCACAGGTGTATTTTGATTTCTGTCTGGAATTGAACAGGTGGTGAACACATTCATCTTAATGTAAAACATGAATTGTGGTGATATTTTTACACACACCTTATATTGTATATGCTAAGCTAGCAGTATATAGGCTTTACATTGAATGTTTAATTTGAGTGAGTGTTGCAGCATTTTTCAGAAATGCATGTGAGATTTCATTAATCAGACTAAGAATAGTTCTTTATCCTCTCTTGTGCCAAAACAGCAAATGTTTAATGAAGTAATGATGCCCTGACTTGTCATTTAGGACCATTCTATGGTTCTTAGTGCCTTAGCTTAGGAGTTGCTTGTTAGGACTAGAATTGCAGGTTACTTTTGTTTAATCAGCATGTTCTGTATGTCACGACTAACATGCTGATTCCGTCTTCCACAAGGATAAAATTAATGACTGTCAAACCTCCCCATAGCTGTGATCATTTTTAATCTATTTTTCCCATTTAGTTTTCCCCCACCATCAGTTTGTTGGACAGTTTTAGTGTGTTTAGCCTTGTATTTTTATAATTATCTTCTGCATTATCTGCAAAAGTAGAAAACAGTAGCATCACATCTCTTAACTTAAACAGCAAATCTGATACTCTCTTGCAGGGTGTGTTTCATGATGCACTGATGCTGCTGCATGACAGCACTTATCACTCATTCTCTGGAGCTCTCTTTGTGTTTCTCTGGGGGTCTGTCTTCTGGTTTAGTCTTGTTCGTGCCAGGGGCTTGCATGAGGATCTGAGCAGATCGTTTCCATCCTTTAGCCTGTTGCACGAACTCAGCTGTTTTTTACTGGTGCCAAAGGTCCAGGAGATAGACATGTTTGTGAAAATCTGTAACTAGGCAAGAGGAAAGACTAAACTTCCTTGCTTAAGAGAACAGTGTGAGATGTCACTTAACAGCAGTTGCTGTGAAAGTGACTCTACCAATGACTTCATCACAAGCCGAGTTAGTGATTAATTAGGAGGGAGAAATACAGGAGAATTTAGGTGTTGGTGTCTCTGCTGTTATGTTCAACTGCCTCAGGGCAGTTCAGCCACTTCCCAAGTGCTTCTTCCAAGATAAAGGAGCAGGAGATACATACTGCCCTGATTTTGTGCATTGAAATGTAAGTGTGTGGGGAGGGAGAAAAATTAATTTTTATAAAATCTATATGAACTACTGTCTCTGATTACTTCATTAATAGTTTAGGGAAAAGTACTACTTGCTCTTGACTGTAACTTTGTCTTTAATATATGTGTATATATGTAAAATTGCACATAACTTCAGTTGGAATTGCTTGTGAATTGATAAAAGGATCATATCCTCAAATCTGTATTCAGGTTACTCTTTCAGATTTTATTTCAGCTGATGTTTTTGTTCCCTACAAACTAAAGTCCATTTCTTAAGTACTGAAAATGTACAAGGCAGGAATTTTTAAAACTTTCTTATGTTTGTAGATTCTAGATATGTGTGCTGCTCCTGGATCTAAGACTGCACAGCTCATTGAAATGTTGCATGCAGACATGAATGTTCCTTTTCCTAGTAAGTCTGGAAAATTAAAAGCTTGTGACTTGGAATTTCTGCTTTTTTTCTTGTAGTGGATTGCTTTTAATGTCACAGATGAGTAACTGCATTTAACAACATACTGAATTCCCCAATGGGTTATTATGATATTAAAGGTGCCCATTTGAAACTTCACGGGCTTTCTCTGCTTGAAAAACAGTCATGAGTTATATTTATCTTTACAGTTCAGATTACAATACATGTGATTAGAACTTAATTTCTGTATACAAATCAGATGGTGGCCCATGAGCCTCTGTGCTTTTGTGGTATCCTGCAAACACTGGATTAAGCTGCTTTAGACTTGAAGCAATTGTGATATTTATTGTTTTTGTAAGCTTCAGAAGTTTTGGTTAGATGCTCATAGAAAATATTGCCCATTGACACTGTAAAGTTGTAGAAAGTGTAGATTCTTTCTGTGTTGATCTGAAAATTTGCTGATGTACAGATTCTTTGATGACAGTGGGGTTTTTTTCTGTTTTAGAGGTTTTTCTTTGAAAAGTTGAAGGGCCCTTGGCTGTGTCTTACTGCCACAGGATGGAAGCTAAAACTCTTGAGACTTGACTCATCAGTTAACCTTCAACATGCTTTATTTTATGCTCAGTAAGGGCTCCCTATTTATGAGCAGTGTTTTAAGTAAAAATCTCTAGTGAAAGTTTTACAGACCTTTCGGACATAAGGTAATAAACTATGAAAAATTATTTATCTATTGAAGAGTAAAGTATTTTCCCACTATTTTATGTTCCCAGACGGTTTTGTAATTGCCAATGATGTCGACAACAAGCGCTGCTATTTGCTGGTTCATCAGGCTAAGAGATTAAACAGTCCATGCATCATGGTGGTAAATCATGATGCCTCCAGCATTCCTAACCTACAAATAGATGTGGATGGAAGAAAAGAGATCCTCTTCTATGACAGGATTTTATGTGATGTCCCCTGCAGGTACCTTGCATGCAAACTTACTTGAATACGTGGATTTTACTGCTTCAAGTGCAGTGCTAATTTTTTTATGTTACTGAATTGTGCCTTTTGAGTAGGTTAGTGAGTTAGGATTTATAGTAAATTCTGGATGCCTTTTAAGTGTGGGGATACAGAATCAAAGTGAATTTTTTCATTCCAAGTGGTCCTTAAATTTGATCAGTTGAAGGGCTTCAGATTTTGACCTTATGTCCAGGACACTGAAATAGGAAGACAGTGGGAAACAAAACACAACAGTGTAGGAGAACTAGTGATAGGGGAGAGGGACTGGAATTTTTGTGCTGCTATAAATGACTTGGGTATGGAATGAGTTTTACACACAAATAATGCAAATCTGTTTGACTTCTGCTGCAGCGGAGATGGAACCATGAGGAAAAACATTGATGTGTGGAAGAAGTGGACAACACAAAACAGTTTGCAGCTCCACGGGTAAAAATGCTTATTGCACATCAGCACTTCTTTCATTTTTCTCTCCTTTTTCTGCATTCTCTCCTTTCTCCTGCATGCATTTACATGTTAATATATGACAAAGCGTAGACTAAGAAGAGTAATTTTTTTCTCTCAAATCGAGGGCTTAGTGCTATTGAGAGGAATTGTAGGGTTTCGGATGTGAGGAAGGAAGCATGTGAATCTGAATTGCTTGTATTGTTGCAAATATCTGACATGAAAATATTAATTGAATTGATTTAGGCAGGATAACTAATAAAATGGAACAAATCACTTAGTTGGGATTCTTAGCATTTAGCCAGGTAAATACTGTTGGAAAATACAGTATGTTGTAAAATTTAATGATATTTTAAAGTCTTTAGGATTCTAGAAATCCTACACAAATGGTTTCAGTTACCTGAGATGGATTTATGTAAACTGGTGGTAAATGAGGAGGCACATGGTAAAAGGTAGTGATTGAAACAGATGAAAAAACTCAGAACATTCTACTGTGTATTTTTAACAAGCTGGGAATGCATTGATTAATTGACTCAGCTGACCTGTGACTTCTTGGAAAGTCATTCACTATTCCAGGTTTCATTTTAGTTGGAAGTATGCAGGTAGGGTCTAAACTGATGGTCCAGCTCAGTGATACCATTCTCAGAAGACCAGTGCTAATTAAGCTATGCTGTCCATAATATTTGTAATAGTCAGATTAGTCCTCATTTTAACTGGATTTCTGAGAAGAGTCATGTTTTCAGGCGTTACTTTCCAGGTGTTGACTGCTTCATAATAAAATGGCTGGGGCAGTAGAAAGAACAAAATAGAGAATGTTGTGTTCAAAGTTATGCTGCATTAGTGTTAATGTTAGACCTAGTTGCTGCTTTAATTTAATAGGTGTCATTGTGAGTGTTTCTGCAGGATAGGCTGCACTAAGCTGACTTACTTTAACTGACTATAATGTGCATACTGCTGACAGCTGTAGAACTCCTTAAGTCCACGGAGAGTTGTGTTTCTGCAGTAAAGCTTTCTTTGGGTTCCTGAATGATAGCTGGCTAGACCAAGAGTGTTCTGTTAGATTGCAGTTGAGAATTGCAACCCGTGGTGTTGAACAGCTGGCAGAAGGCGGGAGGATGGTGTATTCCACGTGTTCCTTGAATCCCATCGAAAATGAAGCTGTGATTGCATCACTGCTGGAAAAGAGTCAAGGTGAGAATGTGATCTTCAGCAGAGTGGGGAACTCTTTCTTCTTTTTTTTTTTTTCCTTTCCTCCTCAGCCCAAAAAAAGGATGTGTGAATGATGGTACATACTAGTGACAAGCTTAGTGTGGGTAATATGCTGCTAGTTTGCAAAACTGTGGCAATTTTTTGGTACCAGTAGGATTTCATTAATGTTGCTGTGAGCAGTCTTCTTAAATGGGTGTGAATCAGTTGCAAATACAAAACCTGAAAAGTTGTGTTAACGATATGGAAGACACTTCTACAGATCAGTGGCATTCAGTCTCTGTTATCTGGCTCCCACTAACTGCTTCCACTGGTTGGAGTCCGTATCTGACATCTGTAATCCCTTTGGAAAACTCAGTGTGGAAAATTGCTGCTGTGCACTATAGGAGTAAAAGGCCTGGAGTGTAGTTAAGCAGTTAGAGCAAAGTAATTGTGCACCAGTAGGTGGGAGTCACTGATACCTTTAGCATCCTTTGCCCCACATTTTGACATACTTAGAATTGTAATGTTTTTAAACTCGTGGGGTTTTTTTTGCATTTTTGACTTGCATGTGAAGGCTGAGGTTACAAGAGGTGGAAAAGTTGAGATGAGCTGGGAAGTTGCACTGCATCACTTGGTGATAGTAGGGTTCAGTAGCCCATTTAGTAGCTGGTGTGTACTGTTTTTTTCTGAATCAATATCCTGAAATTTGGAAACATCTAATTGGATTTGGCATGACAAGTTCCACAGACTTTTTAAAGTTGAGATTTTTACAGAGCAGAAACAGCTCTATCAGATCTATTGCTCTTGGAGCTGCACTTTGGAAGTTGCTAACCTGTTAGTGTAATGTTTTCTTTGTGCCAGTAACTATTCTGGCCCCAAATTGTGCGTGAAATTTCATTGTCTTAGAAACAGCACTTTAGCTAAAGTACTTGCAGGTTAATTAGGAATTGACTGTGTTTTCTGCTCCCACTCCTCTGTGCACTGGGGCAGCCTCATTTTATGTCCTGTGTGCAGTTTTGATCACTGCAATATAAGTAAGTCATTAAACTATTGGAGAGAGCATGCGAAGGAGGGCAACAAAGATAAGGGGTCTGCAGGAAAAGCCTGATCATGAGGGGCTGAGGTAACTTGTTCTGTTCAGCCTGGAGGAGACTGAGGGGAGATCTCATTGCGTTCTGAAACTTCCTCATGAAGGGAAGAGGAAGAGCAGGTGACCAGTGACAGGACCCATGGGAATGGCCTGAATTTGTGTCAGGGGAGGCTTAAGTTGGATATCAGGCTTTGCCCAAAGGGTGGCTGGACACTGGAACAGGCTCTCCAGGGAAGTGGTCACAGCACCAGCCTGACGTAGCTCAAGAAGCATTTGGACATTCTTGATCTTAGGCACATGGTGTGACTCTTTTGGTGTCCTGTGCTGGGCCAGAGCTGGACCCGATGATCTTGGTGGGTCCTTTCCAACTCAGCTTATTCTGTGAAGGGACATTTTTATTTAGGAGTAGTTTCTTTGGTAAGACATGTTTCCAGTAAATTACAGTATGCTTGGCTTATTGAAGGCCATAGTAAGCCAGCCTCAGTTTTAACAGTGACAAGATGGGAAAGCATTAAGAACTAGTTGGGATAGGAACACAAAAGCAGTAGGATGTGGAGGCCAGCAATTGCAGCACCTGGGGGAAATTCAGTACTTTGAAGGAAGGACTGGCTATGATGTTCAGATCTAGTCTCTGCCCAGTGGAGGTATTTTGAGGCGTGCTTGGAGGCTTTGGTGGGCCACAGCAAGTGAATGTTATCCTTGGAACTTGAACACAGGTATGTAGCTTAAGAATGTAGTAGTAAAGAGGTAGTTCAGTGCTCTGCAAGGGGCACTGTACCTCAAGAATTAGTTCAGGTCAGTCCAGAAGGTTTGTTGGTAGTATCTAGCACAGGGTTACCTTGCTGCTTGTGAAGCAGATGAGAGCTTGCTTTCCGCTTAGGGATGAAGGAGTAGGAAGAAGGCCTTTTTGTACATGTAGCAACTATTGGAAATTGTAGCACTTCTGACTGACTCTTTAGTGCCCCATCAGTCTGATCTAGTCTTGAGACATCAGCCGAGGTCATGTTGTAGGGAAGCAGGAGTATTCAAAGGATGGATGCAACACATTAAGTATAATCACTTTTGAGATACAATTTTTCTGTGAATTCATGTATCTCCTTTTAATTTATTTAAAAGACTTGCTTAAGCTGTCGCTGTTAGAGTACATGGTTATAGTCATGTACAACAGGTTGATAAATTGTGTACAACATGAGGAAAAGCCTACCTGACTTAAATAATTAAAGTATTCAGAATCACAGAAAAGCAATGTTAAAAGGTATTCTTTTCCAGGGAGATCACCTATTTAAACAGTAACTTTTGATATTATTCCTTCTGCACTTTGGACATCTTGAAGTTTTTATTGAGAATATTAAGCTATATCCTGTTGATGTTTCTTATAGTAATTTGACATATTTTAGGCACATAGTCATTTGTCATGTTAGTTTTCAATAGTTTGGATTTTTCATTTTAAAAATAACAGATTCTCTTTCTGCTTTCACTGGAGATTGTAAGTCCTTGAAATTAGAATATCATAGGCATTTCATAAGGCTTAGTTGTACCAAAAGTTATTCCTTGAAAAATATTTAATCAGTGTCGTAAATCCAAATACTGAGTAAATGAGAAAGAGAACTTCAGTGATTCCATTGCTTAGAACACTGATGTTTAATGATACAGGTTGTAGAGTATTACTCTACAGCTGCTGCAAAAATATCTAACCATTATGTTTTAGGTAATTTATAGGTTGCATCTTATGTAGTTATTATTAACAGTTCTTCTCACCTTCTTTGTTAATGTAAATAGTATTTATTTTATTTCTTGAAAGTTTTTAAAAGTACTATTCCTAAAATGGCCTAAAACTTTAAAAGTTATTTGGCAACATAATTCTTAAATTCTGTTTTCAAGACATTTATATTCTTGGGATTTCAGGTGCCTTAGAACTTGCTGATGTCTCTTCTGAGTTACCAGGTTTGAAGAGGATGCCAGGAATTACAAAATGGAAGGTATTTAACATGATATTTTTGTGAAGTTCTTGGTCTGTGGTAGAGTGTTAAATTAGGGAAATTCTAAAGTGTAACATTTCACAACATTAGATTGAGCTGCATTAGTGGCAGTGATTTGATGTTTAGGGGAGAGTTAAGCTGAAAGTCTTTGCCAGGGTAGATCCTTTTCACCTCATCTGCTCTCCCCTTACCTCTAGGTTTCTTTCCTCTGTCTGCTATACATTCTTGCTACAATTCTCTATTCTGTTGTGCATATGTGGCCTGTAGATGGCAACATAATTTCAGCCACTTCTAATGTTAGCCATCCATGTCTGTCTTCAGGGTCTGTGAATGTTAGATTCTGCAGTTCTTCAGCTGGTTCATTTTACTTCATTTGGAAATAAAAGCTATGAAACTGTTTCTGCAAATAAGCTATAAAGCCTGCAGTGATGTGACTAATCCTAGAATAGTAATAGAGTTCTGTATTTTGTTTCAGGCCTTAAATTATTTCAATTCTGGAAACAAACTAATAAGGAGACGCAAAAAAACCCAGAGCTGCTTTAGCATCTTGTCAAGAGTATAGTCAAGAAAAGTAGAAGGCCATCCTGGTAGTGGGGAGAGAAACTGATTAAATTTCAGTTTTGAGCATGTGCCTTTGCAATGCCATTGGGTTTTCTGTCTTACTAGTCTTTTGCAATGCCAGACAGGTTTATGCCTGTACACAGGCTAACGAACAAGGTGCCGGAAATAAAGATTTGTTTATAATCTGCCACTGGAAATCCAGCTTAGAAACTAGTTGATTTCTTTCTTACAATTCCTGAAGTTTACACTGTATGCTTGTACCTGAAGAATAAATGTAAAATGCCTAACTGTGGCTCTGTGATCTTAATTTTGCCTTTTTTTGGTATCCCATAAAGCTGCTATATATATATGTATGTATGTATGTATATTTAATGATCACTAAGGGTGTATTCTATTCCCTATAGCATCTATTTCTCTGTTTGCAGTTGAGATATAAATCTCCCTAACAGCTTGTAAAAAATAGTCTGATAAAGTGTGTTGAAAGTTTGCCAGACTTTCTTCAGACCTGATTTGCTGCTACGGTATATTTTCATGCCTTACTGGCTAGCATGTCACTGTGGATGTATTTGCTTACTTTGGTGCTGTTTTTACTTGGTGTAGTCTTTTGTTCCCTGGTGCAGCATTTGTTTTCTCAGTGACTGATTACAGTGATTATTCCTGAACATCAGTTGACTGAATCTCTGGAAAGAGAAAAAACAGAAATAAGGTTTTGTTCAAGGGACAGTTGGGTGCTTGGAAGTAGCATTCAGTAGCATACTCCTTCCTTAAGCCAGACAATTAGTGAACTCCAGTGAATTATTTTGTGCTTGAAGAAAGACACCTTTCTAACTCCAGATTTGGTCATCTGTTCCTGCAACACTTTTACTCTTCTTCTGCTCTAACAGGTGGTCAGTAAAATGTGCAAGAGATAAGAGTTCAGCATGTTCTTTGGTGCTTTGTCATTCTACCAGTCACACCAACTTACCGATTAGGCTGGTAAACCAAAACTGAACAGCACAGGACTGCTAGGCAGTTTTTCTGGTAAAACTAAAACAGTTTTTTTTAAAGACTTCAGTTATTTATCACTCCTGTTGTTGGTTTTTCTCAAGTTTGAGTCGTGACTTCCAAAGAAGAGCATTTCAGAATTACAGTCTGTCTTGTCTACATCTAGCACTATAAAATGTAACATATTTAGACCTGAAATACTAATTTTGTAAGTACAGCAATTTCTATTTCAGGAAACATGGAAAGGCACAAGGTGTGATCTGATCAATGGCTTAGAAGTGCCAGACTTCATGATGCTGAAATCTGCCTTCCAAAGTTCTTAGTGAAATTGTAATCTAGATAAATGCTACATTTCAATTTCCAGTAGAGCGCTTGATTAAACTTTCAAGACAATCACAGTGAGATGCATGAAACCACTTCATCATGCTTGCCAGTCCTGAATTTGCCATCTCTGCAACTGCTTTACTTTGTTGCCTTAACAAAAATGAGCCTTCATTTCAATGATTAATTTTATGCATTTGCCCCGTGCATCCCCATTTAGGACTCTTCTTACAGCTTTAGCATCCAATACAAAACCAGACATCTAGAGCTCTGAAGTGAAATCTTCCCTTGGCTTATTTTTTTCACTTTGGTATCCTTGCTTGAATAGCATTCAAATGCCTTCCTACAAGAGTTGTGGTTCTAACCTTCTGCTTGTATCTTAAGAGTCCATCAAAAGCTTTGACCCTTAGCCAGACTGAGGTGATGTTGTCTCCACAGTGTCTTAGAGGAGATCTGTAGATATGTTCTGAGTTCTAAGTAAAGGTACAGATGCTAGGAAATCCACAGGGACGTGGTTCTACAACAACTCTCCGCAAAAGCATCTCTGTCAGTGACTTGTATATATATGCCTGTGCCATGCAACTTCCTGCCTACCAAGCTGTTGTGTTGCACCCTTGCATATTTCTTATGTAATGAAATTGGGATTCTTGAGTTCTGATCTTCACTAGACTGCAGTAGCTCTTTCCTTTGCACGCTGCTTGGAAGCTGCCTATAACACAATGTCTCACAGCCAGTCTCTTGGAAAAGAAGATCTGATGGCTCACTGATCTTACATATTTCACCACTGTCCTTCCACGGGATTTTGGTTGTTCACATGTTTTAGGATGTTAACAGAGATCTGCAGTTGATTCAGCACCAATCTGCACGTTGACTGTATGCTTTTTTTTTTAAGCATATGAAGTAGAGCAAAGAGCTGCATCTGGCAAGAATCTCCTACTCTGAAGTGCTCATGTGCAATGCACAAAGAAACAGTAAATTTTAAAGAATTTAATTTTCTGTACTAGAAAATAACTCCTCTTTTTGATGTCTGAACCTTGGTTTGCAAGTATTTTAATTAAAACTTGTAAAATGGTGACCTGTATTCTTCACTGAATTTATATTTACCACTTTGAAGGTGATGCTGAAAGATGGACAGTGGTTTGAGGAGTGGAAAGATGTGCCTTCAAACAGACAAACACAAATACGTCCTACAATGTTTCCAGTGAAAGATGAAGAAAAGCTAAAGGCAATGAATCTGGAGCGCTGGTAAGTTTTCCCAGAGTAGATCTTATGAAGATTTGATGTAACATGTATGGTTGTGGGCAAATTATAATTGGGTCAGATTGGGAATGTGTAGGTTGGGTATATTTTGATTTCTTCATATGTAATGGCAGTGCACAATATTTAAACTCCAGTGGAACAGGAGGAATAACTGCAAGTTGCATAAGAGGAATAAGTACTCACATGAAAAGGTCAAATTCTTTGCATCCAACAGTCAAAATTACTGAAAATGTAAAACTTTAACATATTAACAGTGTGACTTACTTGCTTTTAAAGGCTTTACATAGCTATTCTAAAAATATTGCTTAGAAATGAGTCATTAAAGCTCAAATGGGAACAGTGAACGTGTTGTGTTGATGCAAGTAATTTTGCCACAATGCTTTATTTAGAACTTGTTTCTAGTTTGATAAATTAAATCTGCACAATCCTACTGGGAATACTTACCTTATCCTGGAAGTAAATATAAATGTGGGCCTTCTAGTATTTTGTGATTCTTAATGCAGCTGTGAATGTGCTGCAACATTTTTTTTTTTTCTCTCTAGTCTTAGGATATTGCCACATCACCAGAACACAGGTGGCTTCTTTGTGGCTGTCTTAATAAAAAAGTCTCCAATGCCATGGAATAAACGTCAGCCTAAGGTAACTTCTTTTAAATTATCTAAAATGTTAGTTACTAATAATGTTTCAGGATTTTTTTTAAGTTTGCATATAGTAGAAGGTGTCCTATAACTGTTCTGTATCTGCCCTTCAGTTATAGTTCAGTGTGTCAATAAAAAATAAATTGCTAAATCCATGAAGTACTTGAGAAAAAACCATGACAATTTTTTTAAAAGAAAAAAGGATTTTGAAATGGTAGTAAAATAACAAGATAAATCTTGACCCTAAATTTAAGGCTTTGAAAGAATTACAGAAGCAGATTATACTGGATATCTAAAGCTGTCACTTCCTTCAGCTGTGTGTGGTCCCCTGCTAAAAGGCTTTTTTTCTGCAGTGTTGTAAGCTAATTCTGATGTCAGTTTATCTTACTCTGTGGCTGGCTGCTTAGGAGTGATTCACTAGCAGATTAGCAGATCAGCAGCACAGGGAATGGATGTAAAACTGTTTGGAGCAGCAGCTTCAGCCATCTGACTTTAATCCATTTGTTGTCAATTGTCTTTAAAATCCTGTCAACAGGATTTTAAGTTGATGTGATTTATTTGATCTCGTAGATTGTCATGTGTGTGAGAACTTCTTGAGTGAATCCCTTTTAGGTGTTTATTTGATTTGCTTCATTAGAAGGACTTATGATTAAAATGTATGTGGCAATAGGGAAGAAGCATTTACTCAGGAGCAAGCGCCCTCCAAATAGTTTATGCTGTTAAGTTAAACGTTGTAGCACTCTTACACAAGGAGTGCGGCAGCAGGATGCACATGTCATTTTGAGTGTTAGGAGGAAAATAGCAGATCCTCTTTCAAAAATAGTCTTTGAGTGCTTGAACATGATTTTGTAGATGGTACAAAAATAGCTTTCTTGGAGAGTTGGTATGAAACTGTCCAGATCAGTACTAGAGGTAAATGCAATTTATAGTGGTATCTTGAGCTAATAATCAGATTAACTTCCTGAATGGATCTGTTTAAGCACTTGCATACAAAATGGCAAGAATTAAGCACATACAAAGAGACAACATAAGTGCCTTCTGTTACAAGTTACATACTACTTTTGCTTTTTTGAAAATTCTGTAATTTGAAATAGGTTCATCAGAAATTAACACAAAGAACAGAAGATACTGAAGTGACAGCAGCTAATTTGGGTAATGGTTCTGACTGTGTTATTGAAGCCCCGACACTTGCTGAAAATGAAGAGTCCAAGAAAATGCAAGAATTGCAGAATTTGGGCACTGAGCAGAGTAAAAAGGAAGGAGTATGTGGGTAAGGACCATGTCTAAGTGTTTGTTCTGTGACAGCTCCACAATTGCTGAGTATTCTGTAATTATTTTGTAATTTAGACGTCCATCAAGAAAAAATTAATGAATTCATTCAGTTGTCTTACATTTCCATGTTTTCTGTCTTGTCTGTGTTTCATTCAGCAAGTCTGGAAAATAACTAGTTTTGTTATTAGCGTGTGTTAAGTCTGTTAATAGTTTATTCTCTGTTAAGGAAAAAAGTACTTTCAGAAGTTGGAAGATCTGTATTGTCTTCACAATCATTCCATCAGAAATCTCTTTACTTGTTTTTGTGAACTCTGTTTCAAAACACTGCTTCATGGTCTTATTTTAACGAGTTAAATTGTGTGTAGTGTTAGTGAAGCACAAGAAAATGCCAGTATTCTCTTTGGCATACTGTTGTTACAATAGGCCAAGTGTAGACTAAATGAACTGAATATACTGATTTTAAAGCAAGTATTTCCAATGAAATTGACAATGCAATGCTATTTCCTTTTTAGACCTCCACCATCTAAAAAAATGAAGTTGTTTGGTTTTAAAGAAGACCCTTTTGTGTTTCTCCCTGAAGATGATCCACTGTTCCTTCCTATCCAGTAAGAAAAAAGATGTTTCTGTTTTGGCAGTAAGATTCCCATTAGTTCGGGGATGTTAATAGTTCAAGTTCAGTTCATTACAAAAGATGGGTCTCCTTGGTCTTGCATTATGGCTTTTGCCTGACTTTGCACCAGGGGCCCCTCTCCTCAACACTTAAATACTTTAATGAAAATAGCCAACTAGAGTTTGTACTGGAAATTTTCCAGTGTGTCTCAGTGTCTATAACAGCTTGTCTTTTCTGATGTCATGCAGCTTAGAAAGTCTAATCTTTGTGTTCTGAAGCCAAAGTGCTAAGTGTTTGCAGAGATAGCTGGAGGAAATGGGCTAAACCATGCATTTTGAGTATGTGATTTTATTGCTCAGTTAATCAAAACAAGTATTATGGCCACAGGAAGTTTTATGCACTGGACCCATCATTTCCTAAGATGAATTTACTGACTCGAACTCAAGAAGGAAAAAAGAGGCAGCTGTACATGGTTTCTAAGGAGCTAAGGAATGTGCTTCTGAACAATAGTGAGAAGATGAAGGTATGGTTCATAAGCATCTGTGTATATCTCCTTGAACTTGCCAAGTATACTGTTTACACAGAGGATTAGCCCTCTGACAGGCTATTTTTTTACGTCTGGATTAATGTTTTCCTCTTTGTCCCTCCTGTGTTAGAGATGAAAAGTTGACTGTGAGAGGTAAATAACAGTCTCTGAGATGAAAATAATTTTTGGAGGATGAAAGAGAACTTAAAAGTAGAGAGAGGGAATGTATAACTCCTCTGTGTGCCAGCTTTTTTATGTAGTCTTCCGGTAACTTTACAAGTATACATTGACTATGTTGTATTTATCACCCCCTTAATTATAAAAGTATTAAAAGCTTTAAAAGCCAATCAAAAAGAGAAGTTCAGCTGAATTATTTACTGGCTGTGTTACATAGGGACATTGTTTTAAAGTAATACTAACAATTAAACATTTTGAAAGTTCATTAAGCTGAGTCATAATGGGATAATAAGTAGTTTTTGTGAATTAAAGGGATCTTTTGTTTATGATTCCCTGTGGAAAATGTTTTGCAAATGCTAAAGATTTGTCCCAAAAGTCATTGTGTAATTTAGGATGGAATGAGGTAATCTAGTCCAGTTTCCTTCCTGCATCAAACAGAGCTGACTTCAAAGCTAGATCAGGTACATTCTGGAGCCTCATCCAGTCAAATCTTGAAAATTTTTGAGGTTATTCAGTACATCTTTGCAAGAGATTTTTGAGATAGATAAACAATTATTCTTTTATCTCCTAAGCAGGAAATGGCTACATAATTGGCAAAATTTTAAGAAGCTGGTGCATTATAGTAGGTAGTGAGGCTTTGAGTACCACAAAGGATAGACAGAGTGTCCAAACAGTAATCATTTGTACATTTTTGAAATCCTGTCCTTGATTGACTTTCCCGGAATCACACAGAAAATTCTTACTCAAACTAAAATTTAAATTAGATATTAGTAGTTTGTTGCCCTCTTTTTAAAACTGCCACTTCCTCACACTGTTCACTTTTCAATATAGAAAGAAGTAAAAGGCATTTTATGTTGAGGGAAGCGCCACATTTTTATAGCAGGAGTTTCTTTTACCCTTGAAAGAATTTTCACATTAATTCATGTCCAGTGCAAATGAACTTTTAGTCAAAGAGCTGAGGAAAAAACAAGTTCAGAGTGGTAATTTAGAATTTATACTCCCTACTGATGCTTATTGGCTTTGCTGTTTGCAGGTTATCAACACAGGAATAAAAGTCTGGTCTCGCAACAGTGATGGTGAACAGTTTGGATGTGCATTCAGATTGGCACAAGAGGTAATTGCATAGCATTGTTTCCAAAGGAAGTACTTTGGTTTCCTTGGGAGCCCATAAGACAGCTAGCATTAACTTTGTCAGATACGGTAATTTACATTTTCAGTATGGTCTAAAATGTGAAAATTATTTTCTGGTATTAGGTAAAGTGCATACTGTTTTTAACATTTTTCCTTCAGAAATCAGTCATTAAATTTTGAAATAATTGTCTTTATTTATTAAACAGGGAATTTATACTCTGTACCCATTCATTCACGCAAGGATTATAAATGTCTGCATAGAAGATGTCAAAATTCTACTAACCCAAGAAAATCCATTCTTAAGTAAATTTAGCAGTGAAACACAGAAGAAAGTCAAAGATATGGGTAAGCCTGCTAATTTTGCTGTCACAAAATTGCTTTTATACTTTGCACAGAAAGCTATGAAAATCCTGTAGCATAAACTGTGTTTGCTAAAAATTTGGACTAAATTTATCTTAAATATACTTGTTAGGTAACTAAGCATTACTGACAGCCAGTGTGCTGCTAGAAACTGTAGTCCTTTCTGATTGCAGCCTCTAAGTTTTTTGAACTTTAGAGAACAGAAGAGTTGCCAAACTTATGACTTCTGCAAAGCAGTGCTGTGAGGCAGCATTTAAAATATCTGGTGAACAAAGATTTTATATATGCTTCTGTTTTTTCTGCCTGTTAGTACTCCAGCTGAAACTGTTTGTCATCTGCATTTGCTTGTCATGACCTTATGTATCAAATATAATTATTCAGATTTGATTTTTGTAAATATGGGGAGTGATGTCTACTCGTATTAAACTTTTATTTCCTCTACACTGGGTGCTTCAAGATATGAAAATTGGTTTTTAGTCTTTTGTTATATTTTTATTTCCAATTCATTGCTGATTCCTATACTTCTGTGTTTCATGAGACAAAATGGGAAGAAAAAATTGTTCTGAAGTTTGGTCTGGCATACTCTTATGTTAATTTTAATTAAGTCAAAGTTCCTTGCTGGATTCACTGAGTAAATTAATCCACTGGGTGGATTTTGTATTTTAATTTGTTTGTTTGGGATTTTGGAGGAGGTAATGTTGGCAATTGCTTCTGTAGCTATGTAAATACTTCTGTTTGAAAAAATAGGGAATAAAATCTGGTATTGTCCATAATTCAGTGTACTGATGTAGATAACTGCTGACCATGTAATGCTCTGTGTTTGTCTAAAAACTTGTTTTCTTGAACATTTTCAGGTTACAATAATTGAATCATTGTACCAAGTAACACATCTGTTTTGTTTTTGTTCCCCCTTCCCTGTAGCGATGGGAAGTATAGTTCTGAAGTACGACCCAGACCCTGAGTAAGTAGATGTGTTGCTTTCCATTTATGCACTTCTAAGACCTGGACAAGAATTTATTTTCACTCAGCAAAAACAGAAGCAGAGGCATAGAGATGCAGCGAGGGAAACAGTAAAGCCATATAGGATGCAGAGAATAAGGCAGGGAAAGAAGCTGTCTTGTCTGTGAATTCTTGAAACGAGCATAGAATTTAGCTTCATAAAGGAGAGCTGGTAGTTGTGCCAGAGATCAACAGATCATTACATGTGATTTATTTGTTAGTTTCCCAGTAAAGTGCAGCATGTAGAATGGAAAAAGTTACTCTTTATTGCTCCTTTTTGTGGACAAAACTCTTGAGAGTTTTCTAAAGGTAGACTTTCAATCTGCTGTTCCTTGTATTAGTTTTGAAACTAGAGCCAGGAAATTATTATGCTTGTTGTAAAAACTTAATAGCATTGAGTTTTTGGGGTTTTGGCTTGCTTGCTTGTAGACAAGTCTGTGTAGGTGTTGAAGTTAAGAACAATGTGCTTTCATCTTCTGTGAATAGTTACAAAATGCATTCGGTGTTAGAACTGAATTTGGTTTTATGGCATAAAATGAAGTTTTGAAGATAAACTTTCTCAAAATTGACTGAAGTTAACTGCTTGTTTGTAGAAGACCTCATGATCTTCAGTGTCCAATAGTGCTGTGTGGTTGGCAAGGGAAGACGTCACTGCGTGCCTTTGTGCCCAAGAATGAGAGACTTCATTACCTGAGGATGATGGGAGTTGAAGTCTTTAAAGCAAAGAGGAAAGAGGAAGACTTGGAAAACAAAACTGAGGAAGAAGTTCAACAGAGACTGGTGCAAACAGAGGAAGGAATGGATGTGGAAGACAAAGAACATGATTTAGCCACAAAAATGGAAGCAGAAATAGGTGAAGAGTCTTCCCAGAGTCCTGTGGAAAACAGTGCTATGGAAATAGAAAATAAAATTGAGGATTTAGATCAATCTAGTAAAAATGCCAACACTCATGTAAGCCAGGAAGGCAAAGACACGGATGCGAGTAATGTGAAAGATTAGGTTTCTTTCTGTATTGCTTGGCAGCTTCCATCAGAGGCTCACATCCAGACTTTTGCTTTTGGCATGAAACTGTATTTTAAAATTTGGTCAGAATGGGATGTTCCTCTTTTAAAGTTTCACCTATTTTATATTTTAAATGAAAGCTATAAAGAGATTTCTCTTCAAGTGTGTCTTCTTTTCACCATTTAAAACTCCTTTTTATTGGTGGTTTTGTGTGTCTGTTGCTGGCAACAGACCAGGCCACCAGTAAAATCTAAAGCCCATGTTTTTAATGGAACAATGGTATGCACAAATGCACTGCATGTGTGAACTGGTCAAAAATTCCTTCAGAAGTAAAACCTGAGGCTCCATTCAAAGCACATAGATTCCAAAAACATTTTTCTCCTATGCTTACCCCACCTACCACTTGATCTGGTTACTATTGGTAACTGCAGGTTCTTTAAAGGGTAAGAGAATCAGTGTGAGTGCGCTTACAGGATACCTGACTGACAACCTGGTGAATGGTTATTCAAAAGAAAACCATGTCCAGCATCCTGGGGGGGGAAAAAAACAGAATGCACTTTACCAGAGACTGATGTCTGAGGTTCTTCTTCAGAGTGATTAACTGCTTGACAGACCCAGCTAGTAAATACCGTTAACTAGGTCTTCAGGTGTGCTGAGTATGCCTCATACTCCTGTCTTGAAATGTGCCTGAGAAGTGTCTGTGACTGTCACACAAATCTGCCGTGGTCATCTGTTTCTCTGGGAACAGATTCTTTAACTGGGAGTCACCTCTAATTTTTGTAAGATAACTTGTTTATAGCTGAAACAATAGTTAAAAAAAAGAAAAGAAAACATGGTAGCATATATGTTGTTGTATAGTAGATGTTTAAAAGGTTATTTAGGTCTAGAAGGGTAATTTACTTAATCTGACTTTAAAAAAAGTTGTCTACCTCAGAAACTTGGAATATAAATTCTGTCCTTTGTGGCTTATTTTCAGCAGTACTCTTTGCTTTAGTCAAGTTGGTCTGAAAGGAAAGTGACCAGCAGTACAAGATACTGTCCTCCTCTAGGACCATAGTGATGCAAATATTTGTTATGCTTGTCAAGCAGAATTTTATCATGTGTATTTTTATTGATGAAATCTTATGTGGCTTGGATCCATTTGCTGTACCTTGCTACAACAGACTTCTTGATGTCTGCCCTTGAACTACTTCATCAAAGGGAGAATTCTTGAGGGACAGACATAAAAGTGAAATAATGCCATGTCCTCTGATGAGATATTAGTCTCATGCAGTGAGGAACCATTGACAGGACTCATTTTCCTCTTGAGAGTCCATAAAATAGGTTAATAAAAAATCAGTTATTGCCCTTGTATTTTGCTAAGGTTTGATTTTGTTCTTTGAGTCGAGAGCTGTGATAGGACAGCTTCTGTTCTGGGAGCTCCTTAGGGCGAAAAGCAGCATAGCAGAATTTTCATTTGAGCAGAGATGTATGCAAAGTGTAATTTTTAATTCCTAAAGTATATGAGGAAAAATATTTTGCAACTTGAAACTTCAAGCATGTTTTCGTCTTTGCATTTATTCTGGCATATTGGGCATTTGAAATGGAAGAAGGGTGGAAGGACCAATGTCACTTTTAAGTAATCATTGCAGTCTGCAGTACTCAGTCCTGAGGATGATTTGAATCCATCTAATCTTTAGGTTCTGATGGTCTCCATAAATTATAAAAAGGTCAAGTGTTAAAACCTGTGTGAAGAAAAGAAAATTTGTTTTGAATTATGTCTGCTGTTACTGTATCTACTGATGTTCCTGAGCAGCAGCTTCAGCTTGTTTTCAGTCAGTGACTCTGCTAAGCATACAAGTTTGACAGGTTAAGCTGAGAAGAATACTTGTTGATATAGACAATCCAGCAGAAAGCAAGCTATAGAAAATGAACTGTCCTGATTAGGTTTTTTTGACTGAGCTTATGACTGGCAGACTAAAATGAGACTAGGAAGCTTATATCTGAGCGCTAAAGAAAAGTAGGTTCTTGGATCATAAACTGACTGAAATTGGGTATAACTTAGACTTGTAATAGAAAAAGAGCCTGTAATTTAAAATCCTTTCAGTAGTCCCATTTTTCTGTGTTATCTATGAAATTTTGCTTTGCTCTTGGCTTTTTGGAGGTGTATTTTTTTGCTGTCAAGTGCAAGTGGGAGATTTCAGCTAAGAAACTAGGGGTCTAATTTTCTTGTGCTGTTCTGCAGTTTCTGTATCTCCAAGCAAATCCAGAGACTGCAGATTTAAAGGTTTGGTTTTTTTTAATACTGTGGGTTTCCTTACACCAATTGCTCTGTCCCAGTTGGTCTTGCCTTGACAGCCAGAAAGGAAGATGCACAAAATTGTGTAGGTAGTGGCTGAAAGTATCAGCCCACATTCCCAGGCAGGGATCCTGATGAAATGGGTGTGTTCTGTTTGTCTGTCTCAGCTGAGCTCTCTGCTGCTGCAGCTCTGATGCTCAGGTGGCTGAATCTCCACTCGGGTGGTTGCTGCAAATAACTTGAGAGGAAGACAAAAGAAAAATGATAAGCAATCACATTAAGCTTGAACACAAATTACGGTCTGTCCTCGTAAGCAGTCCTTATTAAATTCTGTGAGATTTCTCTAGTTAGCATTGCTGGTTTTTAGAAACACAGGATAGTTGATGTTTGCACTGATGGCAGGGGGGTTTATATGTGATAGAGAGGAAAACAGAAAATTTTTCGTGCATCTAAATGAATAGTCTGATGATGTGCTGCTCAGAGAAGTCCTCAGTAATAACTGCTGGATCCTTAAGAAAATCTGTTGACTGAAAAGCCTAGAGAGAATAAAGGAATTCACCACATGGGATGATTTTCTTCAACATTTACCTGATGTTAGTAATTTGTTACTTTTGGAATTTTTTTAGAATTTTCTTACTTCAGTTTGCTGAAAAATTAATGTACCATGGCCTAGTGCCACTGAGGTGATTTATTCTTTTTCCTTAAAGGTCTGAATCCCATCAAAAGTCAATGAGGCTTCTCAAAGTATACAGACCCCTTAAAAAAATCCTGCCCATGAATTTCACACTTAGATTAAACAGTAAAAGAAAACAATTTAGCTCGTGTAACAGCCCGGTTTTGAATCTGCGGCAGAGGAAAACCGGAGCATTTCTTCCAGCGGGAAGACTCCGTCCCGGGAGAACAATCGGTGGCGCGCTCATGCTGCTCTGCTGCCGGGGCTGAGCTCGGCACGCTCTGTGTGCCCGGGACGAGCCTCGTAAACAACCCCGGCGGAGCGGGCACAACAGCACTTCTGTTATTCCCAACAAATGTCCCCGTAAAGCTGGCCGGCGTGCCCCCCACACGCCCTGGCCGCTGGGCTGTGCAGCTGGCACGTGTGGTGCCCGCAGGCAGCACGGCCGTGCCGGGGCCACCGCGGAGCCTGCAGGGTCCGACACTCGCTGGGATACGCACCTTGCCCGCGCCTTTACCCGTGCAGGGCGATTGGCCGCACCTGTGACTCGCCCTCCTGTCAAATACATGGGTGTTTTTAGTTGCCATTTTGCTTGCTGCTCTGCTTTCATAAACAAACCTGAGTGTTGTTTTTTGACTAAAATTTGTTTTCTTCCTTGGGTGTGGCTGCTTGTGTTACAAATTTAGTTTTCTTTGTCACTCTGTATTTTTATTCAGTTAACATTTAAGCAAGCTGTTGGCTACATAGGTGCTTGCCCAGGCAGCCAAATATTTTCTTTAAATTATTTATCTATGTGTGGTTTTGGCAGGATGGGTAACTCCAAACCATCACTTGGCGACATGCCTGTACACTCCTGTCTCACCTGAATACCTCCTTGTATTTCTGATGTTTTGCCTCTCTATTCCCATTTTCTCTTTGTCATCCCTTGAAATCACGGGCTTCTCTCTAGTTTCTCTTTTTTTGTGATGCTCAAATGCTTTCAGGTGTGTTAAAACAGACTTTTGCCCGTTCTCAAAGGGAAAACCAATGCGACTGGTGGCCAAAACAATTCTTACATTTGATGTAAAATTGGGGTAAATATAGTGATCCTTGCCCAGGATATTCTTCCAGACTCCAGGAGTTTCTTGGACCAGAGATTATGTCTTTGGGTTTAATGGTTCCTTATGTCCTCCATAAATTTGCTTACTGAGACCATGTGGACTTCTAGCTCTCATGACATCCTATAGCAGGGACCCCCAAAATCCTATCTCCTGTTGTGTGAAGTATCATTTTAGCACCTAATAATTTATCTCAATGATTCCCACTTCTTGCAGCAACAAGCAACTCCTTGCTGAGTAGTTTCTTCAGGACACTTGTGATTTTGGCTTCTGCCATATCCCTTATCAGTCATCTTTTTTTTCCAAGCTATGTCCTAGCTAACTTGTTCATTCCCTCTATGGAGACTACTCCAGATCTTTTTCATCTTTATCAAATGTTTCTGAACTTTTCTCAGTTTTTATGTCCTCTTCCAGGGGGAGTAACTCCACTTGGTGCTTAGTATGTGGCATTTGTGGAAGCATGTGCTCACTGTTCTATCCTCCAGTACACTGCTTGGTGATTCTTCATGCTACTAAATATCAAGCTGAGTTTTCACTGGAATTGCTTGTTATAACTTCATTATTATGTTCTGAGTGGCAGTTGAGAACCTGGGATCTTTTACATGTGCTGGTAGCATTATTTTCCCCCACATAAATCATTTTTGTCTGCATTGAGATTTGTTTGCTGTTTCATCCCTGAGTTGCCTTGGTCTTGTAAGGTCCTTCTGCAATTCTTTGAAGCTGGACTTAAAGCAGTAGTTGCTGACTGAGTTGCATTCTGCCCAGAACAGTTTTCTGGGAGTCTGCAGGTCCTTAGTAGCTCTGAGGGGATCCTAAGCTGGTTGTTTATTATGACTAGCTCACAGAAGAATTTCATATCAAAATGCTGATCAACAGGATGACTGAGCCCAAAGAGACTACAGTATTTTCTTTCTAATATTTAACTAATTAAACATACATCCACAACATACTCTCATAGAATGCCTGTTGTCTGGAAAATAGCAACTTATTGGAGGGAAAAAGGGGTCCTTAGGAGCACAGCAAAACTTCTGACAGTTCCCCCCAAATCTTTTCCGGGGCTCATCCACCTAGAAAACTACCAAGGAGGGTCTTGAGAACCACCCCCTAAACGCCTCTACAGCTTCTCAGGCTTCAAATACAACTTGCTGTGCAGCAAGGTGGTATCCTGTCATTATGTTACTAGGATTTCATCCCTTGTAGGCCTGGCTGTCTCCCTGGCCAGCTGTTAGTCTGCTACAATGTCCAATTGCGTGTCCATATTTTCAGCTGATAATTCAGGGCAGTGAAGAAGGAGTTTGGAACAGGCTGAAATAGTAAAATTGTCTGTGTCATTTGTCCCAAATTACTTTTAAAGCCATTTTATCCCACAGAAAACTTTGCATTTTATCTATCTTATAATTTCCCAACTTTGAATCTGAGTATAGAGAGACAAGTGCACTCAACTGATCTGACATGGTCTTCACCTTAGAAATATTTTTCTGTTATACCTTAGTAATATATTTTATGGTGGGGTTTAAATTCATTGCTGCAAAATCTGCTAAGGTTATCTAGATTTATATTTTTTATTGGTGAAAATACTGCAGAGCTTGTGAAAGGTGGCAAATTGACAGCCTTGACGTTAAGCTCATTGTTCCATTATTTCCCAGCATCTCTCAGCCTTTTAAAGACATCTGCTCTTTTCCAATCTCCCATACTCAGTTTTCCAGATGACTGCTAAGTCTTCCGAGTCAGTGAAAGCTACTTTTCTAGGTATCCTTTGATGATGTTTATCAGGCTTGTCCAATTTGTGAAGTTGTCTAATTTAGTTTGGTATAACTTATTTAATTACTCTCTATCTTGTTCTTCCTCTGATCCCTAAGAGAAGAACATTCATTGATATTATGTGCATGAACAGCCTCATATTGTTAAAGGGCTGGGTCATCATTTTAGAAACATTAATTACTGTATAGAGAATGCAGGTTTATAAGAGATAGGTAACTCGGTTTGAAATCATCTGCTGAACCTTTTTTCTTGAATATATCTGTCACCGTTTTCTTTGGGCCATTCATGAAGGTGAGAACAAACTGCAGACAATGGTATCTTGTTATCCTGAAATTCTCTTGCTAAGTTGAATTTCATCTTGCGAAGGTACTTCTCAGGGCAAAGTGATGTGACTCACAGCAAAGGATACAAAGATGCATCAAAGGAGGCTTCAGTGAGACATGAGGAAAAAATTAGTCCCCAGGAAAGGAGCTGAGCACTGGGGCAGGTGGCCCAGAGAGATATGGATCTCCATCCTTGGAGACCTTCAAAACTTGCCTGAGTGAGGCCCTGAACAAGCTGACCTAGCCAGGAAGCCAGCTCTGCTTTGAGAAGGGGGTTGGAGCAGCTCTCCTCCAGAGCTGATTCAAACCTTAGTCTCCCTAATTCTAGGATCACGTGCCAGGTGAATGCCTTCACCTAAGCACAGGCAGCCACAGCCCCCTGAGACCTTTTGCTGAGTACACCTTCACCCACCCTGTGGCTCTTCAGATGTGGAAGCAATGCATTTAGTGACTAGGGGAGCACCTGTGCCGGAAAAACTCGAGTTAAACCAGCCTGCAGTGGTCTAACAACTCAGTTACTGGATCCCTACTGACTACCTACAGTAGGTTGGCATTGCCAGTGCTCTTCATTTTCTGTCATTCAAGATGCTTCAGTGGAATCTGTCAAAATGCAGGAGGAATAACTTCTTTCAAATATATAGTAAATCAGAGGATAAAAGATTTGAAACTGCTGATGAAAGTGTTAATGTGAGATTGCTGTGGTAGAAATTATTCTCCAGGGTGGCATTTTGTACCACTACCACTATTTTTTGTTACTTCAGGAACACTGCAGAGGTACAAGGCTGGGGAATTGTGTCCTGTGTTCCAAAATACTGCATTGCTGGCTGAGGAGAGCTGCAGCATATGAATAATGTGAGGCATCTACAGATCTGAATTGTTCCCATTTTCATTAAGTCATACGTTCAGCTGTAAATGTTACCTTGTCTCTAGAGGCAGAGGATGAGTTGTACATAATGACTGTGAAATTCAGATAGAAAGGGCAGATCTGAGCCGTTTTAGAACATTTTTATTCCCTAAAAAAAAAAAAAAAAGGCATGGTTATCTGGTTACTACACAGCACAGCAAAACCCATGCTCCCTTCAGTTTTGGTCAAGAGATGGCCACCTACCCGAGCAAGCACCAGCCCAGGGCTGAGCTTTTACCAGGGGGATTTAAGACAGTTCTCATTGGTGTGTGGTAAAATCAGATGGCGCAAGGGATTCAGTTTGTTATCTCAAAAAGAAAGTGACAGTACAAAAGGAATGATAGCTGTGAGGCACTTGTTGTGGTGGGACTACAGGATGTTCCAAGGAAGTTAGGAAGTGTCTCTCTAGGGAAGAAATAAAGTGGAAGGTGTTGATAGCAGGCAAGTGGTTTGACTGTCTTAAAAATAAATGTTCTGTGGGGAAAAGTAACACATATGTGTGCTGATGGTCTCCTGTAGGTCGTGCAGGATGTCAGCCAGTCCTGTGGAGATATTTCTGATGCTCTGGAACATCTTAAAGACAGTCAGAGACAATGTTAAGGCAGCTGAGCCTTACTTCCCTGTGGGTGGCATTTCAGTGTTTAACTGAATTGCTTCTGATATTAGCCAGTCTGGGTTTTCTCGCTGATAAAAAAAAAAAGAGTTGTTTGGTGGGGTGGTTTTTGGTTGGTTTTTGGCTTTTTGTTTTGTCTTTTCAGGCAACACTGGCAAAAAAGGGGAGAAAAAGAGAAAACTAGAAAATGTATGTCAAATAACAAAAGTAGTCATCACAATTTATTTGATTCCTATGGAGAATCCAGTTATTCTGCTTTTCACATCCAAGGATTTGAATTTGAACACCCAGTGTTTGGAAAACTTGCATAATAGCTTACTCAAAAGCCTCAAAAATAACTAATTCTTTAATGTTTTCCTTCCTGTGACAAATTGCAACAGGTCATGGATGTGACACACTTTGTTAAGAACTGATGTCTTACAAAAGGGTTTATAGGGTTAAAATAATATGAAATTGCTGACCATGCTATTACAGACTGTGCTGTTCCCTTGGAGAAGAAATAGGAGGGATAATGTAATACAAATGCTGTGTCTGAACAGAGGGAGGAACATTAACATTTTGTACTCCAGGCTGCCTTGGTACAGGGCTGTGATAACAGGGTGATGCTGTTGACCTCCATGAACTACATTGAAAGGAAAGTCGAACTCAGCCTGATTCTTTCCTGAAGTTTATAGAAAAGCACATTAAATTAGATTTAATCTGAAAAAGTAAACATCATGAAACAGGGTATTTCCCTGATATATTCTTCAGCTGTCTACAGAGAACTGATGTCATTTCCCACCCCTCTAGATTAATTTCCGGTCTGTGTTCTTGAAGCTAACGAGTCTGTGTTTCAAATCAGCTCTGTCTGCTACACCGAGCCCGTAGGGCTGTGCAAGCAGGAGAACAGGCTGGGTTGGAGGGAACCTGAGGACGTGGTGCAGTGAGCCTCCTGCACCACCAAGGGCCAGCTTCCCTGGTTGTTCGGGGTCTAGGTAAGTCTTGTGAATGTCCCAGGGTAGACTGCCTTGCTGGGCAACTGCTTCAGTGCTTACCTGCTCCTGTGTGGAGGCCATTCAGCAAAACATGGCAAAAACCCCAGGCAGCTGACCCTTTCATAGGAGCATGGAATAATTCAGGTTGGAGAAGACCTCTGTGATTGTGAGTCCAGCTGTCAACCCAGCACCACCGTGTTCACCACTGAACCATGTCCCCAAGTGCCACATCCACATCCTTTTGAACACTTCTAAGGACAGTGACCCTACCACTTCTCTGGGCACTCCATTCCACTGCCTGGCAACTCCTTCAGGGAAGACATTTCCTCTAATATCCAATCTAGATCTTCCCTAGAACAACTTGAGGCCATTTCTTCTTGTCCTATCACTTTGTACCTTGGGAGAAGGAGCTGACCCTCACCTCACTACAACCTCCTTTCAGGCAATTGTAGAGAGTGATCAGGTTCCCCCAAGCCTCCTTTTCTCCAGGCTAAACACCCCCAGTTCCCTCAGCTACTCCTGATAGGACTTGTGCTCCAGACCCTTGACCAGCTTCCTTGCCTTTTTCTGGACAAGCTCCAGCACCTTCCTGTAGTGAGAGGCCCAGAACTGGATGCAGCACTCGAGGTGTGGCCTCACCAGCACTGAACACAGGGGCACAATCACTGCCCTGGTCCTGTTGGCCACAGTCTTTCTGATACAAGACACTTGGGCACAGGCTGGCTCATGCTCAGTTGGCTGTGAACCAGCACCCCCAGGTTCTTTTCCAATGGCTTTCCGGCCACTCTGCCCCAGCCCTGGAGAGTTGCATGGAGTAATACTTTATACAGCTGTGCTGACATACTGTGTTTTCCTGAAATGCTGTGGATGTATTTTAACACAAAAAAACCCCAAAACAAACAAAAAACCTCATTACACAGGATGACAGAGATATCTCAGTAGGAGAAAACTCATTGACTGATTACCAGCAAATTACCATTGATTTAGAGAGGGAATATACAGAGGATAATTTTTGCCAGGCTCACTGCTGAAACTGCCAGTAGAGGAGCCCTACTATGAAAGAATGAACAGTAGATGCTAGTCATAAGATAAATATAAAAAGTCTGAAACAGCTGATAAGGACAACACTTGCATTTATGGCTGGCTGCACCAAGCGCAGAGGCCAACTACTGTTTCTAAGCAAGATCTGAGAACAAGAATCTAACAAATGCACTGTGATTACTGGAAATCGCCGTGTTTGCCTCCAGACCCCCGGCTGTGATCAAAGGTCTCTGATAGAAGGACTGGCTCTGGCTCTAGAGCTGTTCACCCCCTTCTGCCTGGAAGATGTGGTCTACCAGCACCAAAGTACTGTCATGCATGGCACAGATAAGGGATGCCCAGAAACAGCCTCCCAAAAGAAGCCAAGGCAAAGGCAGCCTCTGAGAGCAGCTTCACAAGATCTCGTTGTGTCAGTGTTCTTCAGAGGGATGTGACCTTGTTCAAGAAACTGCTCAAAACCTCTGCCTCCCTGCACTCCTGTAGGATGTAGGATGTGTCTGGAGGAGCCCAGGGTGCTGAAGAAGCCCTGAGGAGAGGAGTGTGCCTGAGCCATGCTTCCTCAGGGGGAGGTGAGCAGAACCATAGCAAATTCCAAGTTAAAGCTTCTCATTTCCATAAGCGCTGCGCCCCCGCAGGGCTTTCCTGGCACAGAAGAAAAGCTCCTGTGACCTGGCTCTGGGTAGCTCTCAAATGCTACGTGCCTGCATCTTCTCAGAAGGATGCATCCATTCACAAAGGGCTTCCTAGCAGGGAGGTGACATAGGCAGCCAGCCCCCAGGGAGGCTGTGAGGCAGGGGAAGCTTCAGGAAAAAGGGATGAACAGGATGAGAAGTGAGAGGGCAGAGGATAAGCACTAGGAGAAACTTTGGAAGCTGGGAAAGATTGCTGGGAGCCAGAAGAATCCTGCAACATTAGGAATAACAAGCAATTTAAAGTATCGCAGCTGGCTGTGGGTGAGCAGAATGCGGAAGGATTTTGAAGGTCAAACATCTGATGTTAAAAGGAAAAGATGCCTCTGGGGAATTGTGTGTATGCACAGCACTGGAACTGCTGCTTTCCAGGACTGAGCAACATGATGAAGCACTGGTGCACTTACTGGCTCCAGCTCCTGAGGGAAATGTGTCCATGCAAGAGCTGCTCTCTCTGGTGCTTGAAGGGAGCAATTAAGGCCATTGCTAGGCCAGCAACTCGGCTTCCCAACAGCCACCGCCTCTGCAGACAGTATTGAAGAGATGCCAGTTCTGGGCTCAGGAATGATGGTAAAGTCTGCTGAGGACAGGGAGTACCAGAACAAACTGGTGAACAAAATAGGAGGCACCAGACCAATATGGCACATAGAAGAGTAGCCTGTTCCAATAGGCCCAGTTTGACTTGAGCTTGAGAGTTCGGGAGTGGCATAAACTGGACACTGAAGGGGTGCAAATGAAATGATGTCATAGCATATAACACATGGTAAACCTCAGTGCATGCCCTATATTCAATGCTTATTAAATATATACTGAGATTACCTTGATTGATTTACTTTGCATTAAATGTTTATATTTGTTTATACTTTAATTCTATTATTTTAAAATTTTACTGATTATTGATAAACTGTACGTATTTTATATTATAAACTATATTACATACACTGCATATATGTATGCTGTTACTGGTTTAAATAACAGAGACTGTATAATATATGCACATGTTAGTATATTTATATAACAAAACAGGTTGACATAAAGAAGACAAGAGCCAGCAGCCAGGCTACTAATTGAACATTAGGAAAAGGGGAAAATCCCAGAAGGTGACTAAGCACTGGAACTGGCTGCCCATAGGGGTGAGGAAGTGCCTACCTTTTGAGATACTTGGCATTCAGGAGGACAATGCCCTGAGGAATCTGATCTAATGTCCCAGATGATCTTTTTTGGAGCAAAGGGTTGAATGAGATCATCTCCATTCCAACCTCAATCATTCTGATTCCTAGGATAAGATTCTGACTCCCCTCTGAGCCATCAGCACACAAAATTAGATGACTTTCTCCTCCAGGTGGATAATTAATTTGTACCACTCTCAATATTTCTATATTACATCAAAAATACAAAACAGATGCCTCTTTCAAATCTTGCCTAGCACAACATAAAGCAGTTGTTTTTATTGCACATCATGAACACAGGATGGAATTTGCAAGTAATATTGAAAGATTTTAAAATACAATATACAAATATCATTAGGCATTCTTTAGGGAAAGCCTATATGTTTGTAGAGGATGTTCTGAGCCTGCAGATATCCTGGCAATAAAGTTACCAAACAGCCAAACCTGCCCCGCCTGTAACAATGTAAAAACTAAGATTCCTTTTCTTATCAGCTTGGAGCAGAGGGATCAGGTGCAACAATAGACAAAATCAAAGCTCTAACTTCAAACTGAGTTTGATGAATGTAAAGATGAACATGACCTGGCAATGTGCACTGGCAGCCCAGAAAGCCAAACTGCATCCAAAGTGTGTCCTGGGCTGCATCCAGAGTCCCGTAGGCAGCAGGGCCAGGGAGGGGATTCTGCCCCTCTGCTCTGCTCTGCTCTGCTCTGCTCTGCTCTGCTCTGCTCTGCTCTGCTCTGCTCTGGTGAGAGACCCCACCTGCAGTGCTGCATCCAGCTCTGGGGGCCCCAGCATAGGGAGGACAGGGAACTGTTGGAGCAAGAGGAGGGACACAAAGATGATTAAAGGAATGGAGCATGTCTCCTGTGAGGAATGGCTGAGAGGTTTGTGGTTCAGCCTGGAGAAGAGAAGACTCCAGGGAGACCTTATAGAAGTCTTCCAGTACCTGAAATGAGCCAACAAGAAAGCTGGAGAGGGATTTTTCACAAGAGGACGAAGTGACAGAACAAGGGAGAAAGGCTTCCCACTGCGTGTCAATTCAGACACAAGGAAGAAATTGTTTATGATGAGGTAGTGAAACACTGGCACAGGTTGCCCAGAAAAATTGTGGATGCCTCATCCCTGGAGATGCTCAGGGTTAGGCTGGACTTTCACCAACCTGATTAAGTTGAAGATGACCCTGATCATTGCCAGGGGCTTGGACTAGCTGACCCTTAAAAGTCCCTTCCAAAGCAGCTCATTCTGTGATTCTCATCCTTTTCAGTTGCTCCCAAATGGTATGCAGAGCTCTGAGGTGCCTTCTGGCATCCTTCAATGCAGTACCCAGTGCTGAGTCATTTGGAACAATTTGGAGAAGCCAACTTGTCTTCAGAATGACACACAGATCACAGATCACACTGAAGTTGACACCAACTCTTACCAATTTCCATAAGGTCACTTTCCACTTTCTGAAATAGTTGAGTCCCTTTACACTAAATTAAAACATTAAAACTTATTTTTGTTTGTTTAAAAAGCATGCTTGTGACTAGTGTTGATAAAATAGATGTTTTGTTTTTGTTTGTTTTTTTTTTTTTTGTCTTCTTTGGGGGTGGGGATGTTAACTACTTTTGTCTCTGAAAAAGTGAAGCTTCCTTCTAATTGATTTCTCAGGTGCAATGCAAAGTGTTATGTTGCTCAGGAAGGAAGGAATGGATGCATGAAGGGAGGGCAAGGTATTTCCTGGCAACTGAGATTTAATTGTGTGAGTGCCTTTTATGGATGTTTGCCTTACTGATAGAGAGTGGCAAAAAGAGAGTGTGCAGAAGGAGGGACATGAGGGTGGTTGTCTGTCTCAGCTCAATTCGTTTTCTTGTTGGTGATTCTCTGAATTTGCTCCCTTTGGCTAGATAAGTAACATCTTTGCAAGTTGGTCTGTGTTAACTTTGCTTTCCTTTCTTCTCCCTTACCCTGCCCTACTCTTCTCCCTCAGCACAAGGAATCTGATGGGTTTATCCTTAGACAACAGCAGCTGATTCATTTAGAGAAGTAAAACATCGGGAAGGGAAAAAAGTCAGTTTTTTCCATAGGTAGCCTGTAGACAAAAAGATGTATTCAGTCAAGGAGCTGTAAAATAAGAAGCAGTCTCCTATTGTGTATTTCCTTCTTAGATGGAGAAGCTAAGACTTCACATTTTCTTACAAGAGTGTGGATTTCATCAAAGATACCCAAATGCTTCTTTTTCAGATTGAAAAATTTAATCTAGGTGAAATAATTTATTACAAACTGTTACATTTTGACTAGTTGTTTGAGTCACAGAGGATAATCTCTTTACATTACAGATTTTGACTTAACTTTGCCAGTGTTGTCATCTACTGAGCAATGGTATTCTTGGTTTGGCAGTCTGTCAGGGAACCAGGGGCAGGACACATCTGTGGAGCTGGAAGCAATGCACAGTGGCAAGGGGGTCTGTTTAAAAGAGATGTTTTTACCCTTAGTGTAAAACTAACCTCTATAAAAAGTTAAGGACATTCCTAAAGATTCTTTGAAGACATTTTTTATTGGAAACAAGGAGGTCCTATCCTTTTATTGGTTTCTGCTTATGTAGACAAAAATCTGGCCAAATGTTTTAAAAAACCTTCTGTGCTTTGCCCACGTCAGTTTAAGCTGGATATGCCAGCTGTTTACTTTCATGAGTTAATGAGTGTTCTTAAGCTTTCCTCATTTGTTTAAGAGCATCAGCATCAGAGGACAAAGGGATGTCGGTACTGGGAAATCAAAATTTCTCAATTATATTAGAGCTCTTGTTACACGTCATGTGGCAGAATCTCAGATCACTTGACAAAGTGTCCTGAAGAGAGAATCTATTTATTGAAATTAATTTCAGTGACAGAGAGAAGATGACCTTGTTATAAACCAGGGCTCTCTACTCTAAGATTCATGCATTTAGCTCTAAGAGGAGATGGCTGCCAGAATTGCTCTGATCAAGCAAATCAGAACTTGAAACCACACAAAAGCTACAGTATGTTTCTTTGTGTCATTAAGCTAAACACACACTTCAATTTACTTTTAAGGACAACTTTCCTCTCTCATTCCAGCTGGTACCTTGCACAAAACTCCCCTAAAAACATATCAAATCAAGTACAGCTCTGCAGTTACAAGTGCCTACTGCGGATGCAGGAAATACACCAACATTTGTGAATGCTCTCCCGCCTACCAGCAATTTTACATTTAAAAGGAGTCTGTACTGGCTTTTGATAGTGTCACTGACAGGACCCCTTGACTACAATCCACATGTACTTCAAATCACTTGGGAAAACACTGGGAAGGTGGAAAGGCATATTTAACAGAATAGCTGCTCAAGGCATGTGAAGTAATGTAGGAGAAGGAGCTATAAAGAAGAATTTTCTGGTCATCTTTCAAATATCTAGGCAACCCCTGACTTCTCATCCATCCCTCTTTGGCTTTGTTTACTGGAAGGAATTAATGTTCTTCTCTGTTGAAAGAAGATTTCAAGATGAACCTCTTTAAGCTGTTTCAAAGAGAACAGCATAAATTGAAGCTTCTCCCTCAGGAGGCTACAGTAACTTCTGGTTCTTTTCTTTCAAAAAAACCCATAAGCTTTTCCAGGAACACAGTCAGTAGGTGTACTGGTGAAGGATGTTTCTGCCTCCTCCTTTGCCACCTTCACCATGGTGGATCCTCACCACTCGTACCCTGGCTTGTCTAGTTACATTTATGCTTCTTCCACACAGAATTTACCGTGGGTATTATGGGCAGTATCCAGCTGTGGCTTTTTGAGGGCTAGTGCATGAACTGTAGATAGCTCCAGCTAGCAATGGATGGATCACAGCATCTGTCCATGAAATTCATGTCACAAAATACTTGAACTCTTCAGATCACTTCCAGTGGGCAGTAGCCTTCACATTTATTACTGTCCATACAGAAAGAAGAGCAGAAATGGCCCTAGATAAAGTCGTTATTTCTACCCCAATCCTGCAGAAGGTGTCTATGTAGTTATGCCCCAGGTCTGAAAAATCTCATGGATATTATAGTCAAAAAAACCCCCAAAAACAGAATCTGTTTCATCTTTGGTCTTGATTTAAGTCCAGGTTTCACATATATATATATGTATATAAGTAAATACCAAATAAAAATACTTATAAAAATTAAAAATACATCAGGAATAAGTGACTGTCCATAGAGTGACTGTTCAGGTCAGGACAAGGGTCAGATTTTTTCAGTTCAGTGATGGAAGAAGAGGCAGAAGGGACTCAGCACAGATGCACCTTGTTTGGAAGAGCCCTGCAAAGGCTGGGCACCACTCGTGCTCGCCGGGAGCAGCAAAACTGCTCCTGCAGTGCCTGACATTCAGACTGAGGGCACTTCCAGTGTGACTCCATTTTGAGGGAGGCAGAAGATAAGGGAGCTGAATCACAGCACTATTCACGATGGCAAGTTACCAGCTGTGCTCTAGGGCTACTCACTCGGAATACATGAGCCCTTTGTTCCCTCCCTTTGTTTTTCCAAGTGCTCTGACTGCCCTTGTGAGGGAGGGGTACTTGACAACTTTATCTCAGAAATGGGGTCAAAATAAGTGAAATCAGAGAAGGCTTTCATATTCAGGTGCAGTGATGTAAAGCATATAAGGGAGCACGGAAGGAAAGGTACATCCAGGTCCTCATACTGCCCATAGAGCCTTTGACCCCATGAGGTGGACAGGGCAAGTACATGTATTGACCACACTGGATCTGTTGTGCAGCAGAATGTGGACATCAAATGCAAAGCAGAAGAACTGTAGTGTGACATGACTTGGATGCAGGACTTTAATAAATATTAAGAAAGTTTGCAAACAACGCTAAACCGAGAGGAACTCCCTCAAGGGCAGAGAAACCCTGCAGAGAGACCTTGAAAAATTAGAGAGATAGGCAATCACCAACAGTATGAATTTTAACAAGGTTAAGTGTTGGATTCTGCACCTGGGATGGGGCAATCCTGGATGGGTGGACACACTGGGGATGCTGAAAAGCAGTGCTACAGAAAGGTGCCTGGGGGTCCTGGTTGATGGCAAGCTGAACATGGATCAGCAATGCCCTTGCAGCCAGGAGAGCCAAGTGTGTCCCAGGGTGCCTCAGGCACAGCATTGCCAGTCAGGCAAGGGAGGGGATTATCCCACTCTGCTCTGCACTGGGGTGGCCTCACCTCCGGTACTGGGGGCAGTTCTGGGTGCCACAATGTAAGGAAGACATAAACTATTAGGAGCATCCAAAGGAGGGCAACAAAAATGGTGAAGGATCTGGAGGGGAAGTTCTGTGAGGTCACTTGGTCTGTTCAGCCTGGAGGAGACTGAGGGGAGACCTCACTGCAGTGTGCAGCTTCCTCATGAGAGCAAGAAAAGGGGCAGACACTGATCTCTTCTCTGTGGTGACCAGTGAAAGGATTGGAAGCAATGGCCCAAAGTTGTGTCAGGGGAGGTTTAGGCTGGATGTCAGAAAAAAGTTCTTCACCCAGAGGGTCATTGGGCACTGGAACAGGCTCCCAAGAGAAGTGGTAACACCAAGCCTGACAGAGTTCAAGCAGTCTTTGGATAACACGCGTGGTGTGACTCTTGGGGTGTCCTGTGCAGGGCCAAAAATTGACTTGTTGATCCTGATGGGTCCCTTCCAACTCAGCATACTTTATGATTCTATGATACAACATATTACAGGAGAAAGTCACTGTCAGAAATGTCACCGAAATCCTTTTCTCCTCAAATGTTAATTTGCAGAATGTTTGGAGGAGGTCAAACTAGGGCATTATTGAGAACAGAGGCTTTGGCTCTAAGAATTCAAGGATAGCTCACCTTAGCAATCATGAAAGACTTGCACTGTGACACAGCTTCAGCTGGAGTAGTTTGCTTTCTGTAATTTAAATATCCTTCTTGAAGAAGATCCCCTCTGTAAGCTCCAGGCTTGCTTTCCTCGACTTCTAGTGAGAGAAGTGTTTTTCAATCTTGCATTGCAAGAGAACAGACAACATGGCAAACCTGTTAAGCTTAGAGTTCTTCAGGGAAAGCAGAATTAAAAGCTCTCTCAAAACACCCATTTACATGGAAAACATTTGTAACAGTGGAGTCATAGCTGGTGGAGGTATGCAAGAATTTTAGTGTGAATTAGTGACACCTTCAGCAGGTGTTTGTGCAGCTTCATACTCCAACATCCATGCAGTGAAGTCAAAGCACAGGGTGCTTGGAAAGGGATACTTTATACTTTGTGGAGGTTAGCAGCTTTATGAATGAGGCGTATTTTTGGCTATAAATTTTGTTTCCCCGATATCTCTGAAGAGCAGACTATTACAATACATACAATATAACAGAATGATGGAAACATTTAGTTTGGAAAAGGCCTATGGGGATCTCTGGTCAAAATGCCTGCTTCAAGCTTGGATCAGGTTACTCAGGCATTATGCAGCTGAGTCCCAAAAATCTCCCACAGTGGAGATTCTATTATTTCTAGGCAACTACTCTAGTGCTTGGCTGTTTGCATGGTTGGAAAATGTTCTTCCCTTCCTCCAGCTGGGACCTTGCTTCCGGCAATTTGCCTTCTGCAATCTACTACCTCTTGCTCTTTGTTCAGAGAAGTGGCTTCATGCATCTTTGTAACCCCTTTCTAGGCAGTCCAAGACAGCTGTCAGCCCCTCTCAGCCTTCTCTTCCCAGTCTAAGCAGAAGCTGCTCTCAGCCTCTTTCTGCACATCACAGGATATAGACCCTGAACCCTCTTGGTGCCCCTTCAATCTGTCAAAATATGCCATGTTCTGGGGGCCAAAACTGGACACAGTACTCTGGATGTCAACTCACTAGTGAGGAAGAGAATCACGCTCCTTGACCAGCTGGCAATGCCTTTGCCAGTGCAGCCCAGTGTGCAGCTGGCCTTCCTTGAGACCTTGAGACAGGGGTGCAGTGCTGATCCCTGGTAACTCCTGTCTTCCTGGGACTCCAGGTTCTTTCCTGCAGTGCTGCCACACAGCCCCAGACTGTTCTGGTCAGTTGGGTGGCTCTATTTGAATGCAGGGTCTAATGCCTGGCACTGTCAAACTTCATGAAGTTCCTGTTGGCCCATTCCTTCAGCTTCTCCAGGTCTCTTTGAATGTGAGCCCTGCCTTCCAGGATATCAGTCACCCTTCCCAGTTTGCTGGGATGATCATAAATTCTATTAATACACTGCAGAAGTATATTTATATAATAATCAAATAATTGAAACCTCATCCAGTAGAAGGCATTACCTGTGTTGTATTGTTACTATGTGTTTTCAGAATTAAATGATCCTGGCATAAATGGTTTAAATTTCTTGCAAGGATGGTCTGCTTTCATTCCCGAGACACATACTAATTAGTGTTAGCACGGATTTTGTGCTGATATCGAAATCTTGGTTTTGTTGAGGAATATTTAGTAAAAGTCTGCAGATTTTGCTAATGCAAATGGCAAGTGAAGTATGCTTCTAAATCACCCAGGCAACTAGAATTGATTCAGTTACATTTCACTGATTTTTGCCAAGTGGACCTACAACATACTTCACATATTTCTGTTAACGAACCACAAATAATTTAAAACACAGAGGGTCACTTAGTAGGAAAATACAAGAATATTTGACAGCAAAAGATAATGAACGCTATGTGTGGTGGCAAACACTGAGTATAAAATGCAAAGTTTTCAGAGTGCAAGGAGTTATCGCTGAACTCCTGTTTGGTGAAGCACAACTGCAATGAATATTTATTGCCACCTTATTTAGGAGCATGAACAAAAGGAACTGTTATAAATAAACAAACTCTATGACAGTTCCACTGCTGTTAGCTTGACATTCTCATCTGCAGTCAGTCAAACTGAAAGACAAAGCAATCAGCAAAAAGACAAAGTCAAACATCCAAATTACAGAGGTTCTATTTTTGTGTTAACTGCCGTCATCACTGATTTGTCCATGACTTGTGCGAGGAAGCTGCTGGTGAAATTTGACAGGCGTCAGCATGGCATTTGTGTGCTTCCAAACTGAAATGAAGGCTTTTAATGTAAATTTACATGACTTGTTTAATGTTTTCTTAGCATATGAGTAAAACTTTGAATGGGCTAAAATTTACAAAGCAGAGTAATGTACACTTAAGAGAATGAAATTAAGTAGTCAGTAATGTGGCACACACACACACATGACAGAGGAAGGCTGTTTTTTAACTTCTTGCAACGTCCTGCTGATGACTCTCCCTCAGTACTTCACCTCCACCCTTTGATGTAAGGACGAACCCACCTCTACAGTGCAACTGTTCTGATAATAGCAGGTGACTCACTTCCAACCTATTTGCGCTCAGACCCAGTTTGACAGCCACTTTACTCTTCAGAGCCAGCAAAGCAAAACTTTAACTATGTCGCTAGCTCACACGAAAACCCACAGTGCATATTTAGTAACCCATCTGCTCTGCAAGCAGGAGCTTGGGTTAGAGGCGTACTGAGCCCTTCGACTCAATCCAACAAATATGCATGTTTGTGAAGTGTTTGCAAGGTCAGTGTGTGACAACAAGACAGGATGCACATTGTCTAGGTAAGCTCAGAGGCTTGCTGCCCCCCTCATCCCAGAGCTGGCTCTTTGTAGGGCAGTGCATGGTCTCAGGTCATGTGCACAGCCCTCTCTGTCTCTCTTGTTCACTTAGATCAGCGCTCTATCTTCCCCTGATATATTCCCCAGGCAATATATTCCCTCCCTGGGAAGGCTGGAGGAGATAATATCCAGGAATTTTACTTCAGCATTGCTACTAACTGTCATCTTCTGAAATGTGTTGTCTGTAGCGGACTATTTGAGTTGGTGCTTGTCAGGGAGGGAAAACATAACTGGAAAATTATATTGTGCCAGCACGTTATCCTACTTAATTCTATTGTACAGATCATAGAGCAGTTTCAGAGGAATTTCTTCACCAGAAGAAATGGAAGAGACAAACTTTTCACACTGACTTTGCAAATGCTTCCCCGTGATTTCAGCTAAGCTTTGGGATGCCTATGCATGCATCACATCTGCCTACGTAAAACTGACAAGTAAGTCCTCAGTGCGTCTGCCAAGCTCCACACCCAGGCATTCAGCTGGAAGTCAGTTATCCTCTAAAAACTTCTCCAACAAAATACGTGTTCATGATCAATCACCTCACTGGAGTCATGTAAATTACCATGCTGATCAAGGCTCCATGTGGGTGCCTTGAAATCTTGAAAGAAAAGTATATCAAAAAGTGGAGAAGAAAACCCATTTAATTTAAATTAATTATTTGAATCCCAAAGCCAGTTAATTCTACACTAATTTTCTCTGTACAGTCAGCCTATCAAGAAGCTATTTCTCTCTACTGCAAGTTCCTGAGGAATGGAAAGCGCATGCACATCAGAGCACTGACCATCACTGCTTAGCAGTTGTGACTGTCTCTGTCTTTCTGAATGTACATATGTTACATTGTCATATGTATTTGTCATACTAGAAGGGCTTTGTTCCAACCCTGCTGTTCACTAAAGAAGCTTCATTTTAGGATTTTATGCACTGCTTTCGACAAGGATAATGAAACTAGTCTTTTTTAACATAATACAGTATCACAGCACGAAATAAACAGACCATACCTATGATCTTTCTCTGGGCTCAGGACTGAAGTTCAGGCTGGAATGAAGGAAACATGGTGTGCTTGGGACAGAAAATAACATAAGTTCAAGAGGTCTTTGACTGCTAATGTTTTGATTGTTGAATTTTTAGGAACAATTTCTAATGACACAGAAATACATTCGCATATAAATCAACAGTTCTGTTCTTTGTGGAAATCTTTCAGCATTAAGGCATTCAGGGACAACTTTCTTCCTTTATCATAAGCTTGCTTTTCTCAATGCCTGTATTCATTCAAATCGCTTTTTCAGACTCAGAGAAGATCCTCCAAAAGGATACCTTCTAAAGAAGCCAGGAAGTAACTTCCCAATACAGCTTCACACTTCCCCCGATGATAGTTTCAAATTAATCATCTGTTCTGGGGACAGCAGATGGAAAATAATGTTCCTGATGAAATGGGTCTAATGAGAGCCAAAGGACCTGTGCTGACTGCTAATTTTACAAGAAATCCTAAGGAGATTTTTGATTGGATAAATGGGGAATATTGAGGTTTGTTGTCTTCAAAAGAAATCCTCCCACTTCACTGATTTTGAGGAACTTTGACCAAGCAGATGACTGTCCAATCTGTTTTCATTTTGGCCTCCTGGAATTTAGGATCTGGGAATGACACTTGGGTTAATTTCTCAGTCACAGAAGAGACGTGACAGCCTGTTTGGAGTTCCACAACAGAGCTCCAAATCCTAACATCCTTCTTCTCAGTTGCCAGAGGAATAGAATATGGAAGAAGCTCTCACTTTCTGGGATACAAACAAAAGGACATTATTGGATCTTAGGTACCTGGAGCAGTTCTCCAGAAAGTTCCTGCAGTATGTCCTATCTAAACTGCTTTTTCTGATGCTGTGCTGCCTCCCTTGTTTTATACCCTTCCATTATCAGTCTTTTATTTTTTGTCCTGTTTTTATTTGCCCAGTTATATTTTCTCCAGGCCATACTTTCTCTCTCTCTCTCTTTTCTCAGGTCTCCCTCTTTTCCTTCCCCTCCTACACCTTTCCTTTCCCAGTTTCTCCTTCGCTTTTCTCTGTTGCAGAGAAAGTAGAACCTGTCTAGTGTACAGCTAGACATAAACCATGAACTAATTTTCCCTAAAATAGATAAACTCTCATTCTAGATCTCTTAATTAACCACTCTCCTAGCCATCTCCCTCCCTCCCTCCCTCCGTGCTCAGAATCACAAAGCTTCTGCACTCCCTGCTGTCCCCTTTTTTCTGCATGCCCCCAGCACAGGCTGCTCCTGCCATAAGCCATCGTCTCTTTAATAGCAGCAGCATTATTTTTGGTGCAGCAGGAACTTCATCCTGCCCTAGTTCATGCAGTGTACTTTGCCTTCTTTCCTCCTCGCACGAGTTGGTGCCACAGCTTCTCGTCACACGCACTCTGCTCCCCTTCTGCTACAGCTTCAAAGCACTCCAGATTTTTTGATTTGCCTCTCCTACTGCTCCAAGACACTGAGTGATGTAGAGAACCTCCCACAGCCAGAAAGTAACTGTGATTTTTAGCGATGATGTTTGCTCTAACTATTTAAAGCACACTTAAGAAGACACATAATAAGTAGGTTTGAGGGAAGTGGTAGCAATCCACCCACTACGTTCCTTTCAGCTAACCCTTTAATTAAATATTAAAGATATGGTTCTCAGGAAGATTTAAAATAACCCACTGACAGAAAAAAAAAGAGACTGGTCAAAAACAGCAGAAAATGAAATAATCCCCCACCAAAGACTTACCACACCTTCATGCTGTTTTTAACATAATTTTACTGTGCTGATGAGGGAAGAGCTTTTCTGAAGGGAAATAACAAGCCTTATGCTTTCCAGTGCTAGATCACTCTCTATGTTCTCAGGGAGTCCTACTAGGGATTACAAATTATTTGATGCTTAATGAAACATTCCAGTTTCCTCTTCCATAAGGGAGAGCAAAGAAAGTTTATAAAAATTGAGGAAGCGAATTACTTGAAATGTTTTTCCTCACTCAAAAGACACATTCTGCTGCTGGATGAACAGAACTGATAGGCAGTTTGAGAGGAAAAGTACAGATATACACTGCTTATAGCCTTGTCTCCAAGTTTAAAGCAGAGTGAGATAGATGACAGCAAGATCTGGGCAGATTTGTGGTACAAAGCATTTCTCTTTGTAACTGAGTTAAGGCACACCACAAATGATCAGAGGAGAAAGAGAAGTGACTGCTGATGGAGATCAGAAGTGCAAGAAACCAGGTATGCCCACAAAACTGAGTGGCTCTGACCTGCATATTCCTTTTGGTGAAGGCTTTGATTATTTTTCTCTGTATCTAGCTGACAAAGCTCGACAGCCTCACTGAGCAGTTTTTTTGCACCAGTACTGCAAGAATATCTGCTCTGCTGCCTCTTCTCTTGTGTTTGAACTCCATTGTACAGCTTTTGTTCTTCTATGCTGTGCATAGTTTTAAATCAGACTCAAGACCCCCAAGCTCTCTGTGTAGTCTCCAATGTTGCTGTAACACAAACAGAAACTGGTCAACCATTTTGATTTGTTCTCGCCTTAGCCATATAATGGAAAGTGCTTCCAAACACACACTGCTTTCCCCCTCCAAATCAGTCTTACAATCGATACTGTCCTACTTTCAATTAAAATACCACCACAACAGATCCATCTATACGGTGCTGAGAACTTCGCAACAGAAAACTCATTACTTTGAATACAAAAGCTGGCCAAAATGATTGAATTCCTGAGGCAACAGAAACGATACTGGTGATTTTATTCAGCACGTGTCCAATACGATTTTCCATTCGGAATCCACATTTTTTAATGCTTTTCTATACCATTCTTAACATTACCTTCAGCTTTTATGGAGTCCCTTAGAAAGTTGTTTTTATTTCAATTTGTTTAACAGAAAACTTAAATTTTAATGATTAAATAATAGGACATTTATATACATCAGTGGGTTTTCTCAGATCCTGGGCTCTAAGTACATACAATGTCTATTGAGTGAAAATAAAAAAGAAAAAATTCCAGTCATGCAAATCATCTTACAAACCATGTTCCATTTGACTTGAAAATTTTTACTCTGTTACTGGCATATCATTTCAAAATTAAACAGATAAAATTTTAAGGTTGCTTTGTCCATTTTCACTCATTTGTTTTGCTGTTTTGAAGAACTGACAGGCCACATGCTACTGCAGAAGGTACCGGCAGGGTAATCATTGTTCTGCTACCACTAACCAACCCCTCTGAGCCCTGGTGTGGACGTGTTTTAAAAAAATCACCTAACCTTCAGCTAACTGCACTGGTTTATTTCTGAACAGCACATCACAATATCAGCACAGAGAGCACATTGTAACCGGTTGGGTGATTCCACTTAATACTTTTTCAACACTAGGACCTTTCAGCATTTTAACTCTGGTTTCATTTATGAATTAAAGGTCATATATAGAGCACAAATGAGGTCTAATTTAGTCACAGCAGACCACAGTTCCACATAAAGACAAATCTTCAAGTTATGTTGACCTGCTAGGAGACAAAGATAAACAGCACAGCAAACATGTACCTGCAATGCACTGCTTCCCTATTAAATATTAACTGTTTCATTTACATTTAAATGAACTGAGCAGTAATGGATAGACTTTCCAGTACTGCTGTTTGGTGCTGCTGTCATGGAAAGAAGCTGAAGACAATGTGGGCTGTATGTGGGCAAATGACGCAATCTCAGCATCCGCTCAAGTGACTTCAATGATGACCATTCTCCAGTCTTGAAATATAATCCTACACAGCATTTTTTTTCTCTCCCTCTGTAAACACATCTGTTCATAAATAACTTAGATGTCTCCTTGACATTCATGGTATGTAACTGAAGCTGAAGTAGAAAAGGATGGGTGTACAGCACTGAGGAGATGTCACAGTACTTTTGTTCAGCATTTTTGTCAAGTGCAGGTTGCTAACATCAGCCATCAGAGACGGGCGGGGTGACCCACCCGTATTTTTCATGGGTCTTCACCAAGCTCTTAAATGTTGCTTCAGCTTCCTTTCGACTGAATGACTTTTTTGATTTGCCAGCTTTTCTGCAGATACGGCCCTGTGCCAAACACAAAAAGAAAACCTTCATTAAAGATGTGAACACGCATCTGGAAACCACAGCTTAACTTTTCCACTAATCAGGAAGAGAGGTATTCACTTACGGGTTCCAGCAAGCATAGTTCCCAAACCTGAGCAGACAAATGCATTATTAAAGATAGTTTAAAATTATATTCAAAAAAAAAAAAAAAAAAGGCAGGCATCTGCCGGACTGTTCCTTCCCGGCGAGCCCCTGTGCCGGCACGCTGCCCCGCTTGCAGCAACCCACGGCTGCTGCTGCGGCCGTGCCTCAGGGCTCGCGTCTCTCCGCGGCTCCCGACACCTCGGGCACCCCGCGTTTGGCGTCACACCCCTCCTGCCCCTCTGCCCCGTCGGGGGCAGCGCTGGCAGGCAGCCACTGCCCGGCACGGCTGCTCTCGGGGCTGCCCGTGCCTCAGCCCCCGCTGCCACCGCGCACGGACAACAAAAAATCCATCCATCCCGCGGAACGCTGCATCCTTCCTCCTGCAACGTGCTCGCGAGAGAGGGACAGCTCTGCGCCTTCTAAAAGGAGCGCCTTAAACCAGCTTGATTCAGTCTTAAATTGAAAGTTCTCGTTTGCTTACTACCCCTTCATGCCAAGTTTGATAATGAATGATAATATACCCATTTGCATACACTGAATGTTTATTACTCTGCTATTAGATATTACCTCTAACTGCACATCTGTATGAAAATTCAAATCCTTGTTTGGCAGTAGAGGCTTCTACTGAGTTATCAATAGCTTACCTTATTTTTCACATTGGTCTGTGTCAATTATAAACCAAGAGAGAAAAGAAAGAATTATAGCTGCAGATTAACCACTACAACAATGAATACTTTTAAACAAAATAATTAAAATAAAATGAATACCCTAAAGTATTTATACTTACTGGATTTGCTACAAAATAGAAGTTTATTAAGTTACTAGTCCAGTACTTTTAGTAAATGTTTGCACTGTTTGCATTTGTTTCAGATTGCACTGAAGGCCTGTTCAACAATAAATTGTATTTGATGAGTGGATACCATATTACAGTGTTACAATTATTAAGAACCAAGTTAGTATGTTACCATTTTTTTCTATTCAAGTTAGTACATTTTCTTTTTTTTTGTTGTTCCTTACCTCAAAAATCATCTTTTGCTTCCCTGATTTTACTGTCAGTTTGGAATTTAAATAAAAAATTGGCCTTTGCAATAGCATGCAACAAATACTGAGAAAATAGTCAGGTGTAGGGAGGGAAGAAAAAGGGGAAATGGGAAAAAAGAAAACAAAATCTGTCCTCGGAGAATCAAATTTACTTTTACAGCCTAAAATGAGTAAGATTTGTCTGCAGTGTGGACAAACAATTTCTCTCTAGAAAGCCGTCACAATATTGCAGAGGCTCTTTTCTGTTCAGCACTGCTCCTGTTACAGCAAAACTATGAACACATGAAAGAAAAAAGCTGTTTCCTACTCCTGTTTTAACAAATAATTTTTTGGTGCAGTTTGAGTTGTCTCTCAGAGCATACCTTAGCCAAAGATTACAAACACCCTCCAATTCCCACCTTGATTTATTCACAGTCTATTTATATCCATTTGTTTTTCCCCCAAACAGCTGTTTTACCTGTTGATGCTTTTTCTCGCCTTTCTCCCTAGCTGCCATTTACCAACTAGAAGTGTATTTCCTCTTTATACCCCCTTGATAGACCAAACAGCAGGACATCTTCTAAAGCTCCACACAAATTTGGCAATTAATATGTCCCAAATAAGGATGATCTGAATGGTTCTCAATTGAGCCCCGATCATAAATTTTCTTAGAAAATGCTCATTTTTAGTTGTGACAGATGGAATGATTAAATAAAGCTGGGAAATATATTTTTAAAAACTTACTGAATAATTATCATACATGATTATATCATATATAATTATCAACCATCATTTTTCTGCGGGAGTATTTTTGTTGTTATAAAACATTTTGTATTTTCTTCCTAATCTGAGGTTTTGTTGGAAACACACTTAGAGAAACATAGGAGAAGATTAAACAAAGTGCAACAGAAGATTAAATCAGCACAGAAAATGCTGTCCTCAAAATCTCACCAATGAAATACTTTTGAAAGTAAATATAAACTTACTCTGCTGCTTAATTTCTGGATTAGATCTATGTGCCATCTCCTGTGTTTTGCACATTCTTTTTTATTCTTTAAGGCTTTGATACCTTTCTGAATTACATGTGTAGCACCTAGGACAGTACGATTCACATCTTCCCCAGCATTTAAAAAGTATTAATGCTAAATTGTACCTTGAAATAGGATCTTCACATCGTGAACAGCTCGTGTTTGGTGTTGACTACACGCAACTCTCAGAGCAGGAACATAAGAATTCTCTGGTTGTAATGATGTGGTAAACATCATCACATCATGTAAAATGTTACTGGAGCCATATCAGATGAAAGGATCATCATTTCATGAGTTTATTCTGAAAACTTTCTGTTATTAATGCAATGGATCATTAAATTCACTTCCACTCTGGTACCATATGCAGGTTGTATGTGAACTGCACTATCAAAGACTGGCTAATTCTACCCTGCTGCAGTCTGTGTATTTCTATGCTTATACAGAAACTATGGGTGGCATGGTCAGCACTGTCTCTTATTAACCAATATCCTGTCAGCTGTTTATAATTTGGATAAAATTTAACCTCCTAGACTGAAAGTTTCCCTATTTGGTGCCTCAAGTAAACCTGGGGTAAAAAGAAAGAAGGCTGGAATTTCAGCTGATCGACTTCAGATACTTTCAAGCTCATACTTGGGTGGTACCTACTGTCTTACTGATTTTTAGTTTTTTGCCATTCCCAGAAAATTCTTCTGAAGTTTAAGTAAAAAAAATGTCATTTTGGACACAATTATAGAAGAAAGTGTCAAATGTTTTACCAGGCACAGCTACCAGCTCTGACTACAGTTAATTTTCAGCCTGCTACTTAAGCATGCAGTCACTTTAACTCTGAACAGGAGCCTGTGTGCTGCTGCATTCTGTAAACATGCTAGTGATGGTAAATGCAGTATGTAAACATGTACTGTCCACAGCTCTGTTGGGCACAACTGCATTTTCACCAATCCCCAAACCACATGTGTCACTCCCGCTGGGGTAAGGAATACAGATCATTTGCATGGCTGATGTTTTGATGTGTCCAGCACCACATCAAGGAAAGATATCAAACTGGTATCTGAACAAGATCAAAACATTCCACAAGAGGTTAAAAACAACAGCGAAAACCCAAGAAAGCCTTTCATAAAGATATCACTGTCAACTTCAGCTCTGAGGAGTCGCACCAGCTTATTTAAATACTTGCAATACTTTCAGACACTCGCAGAGCGCCTTTCATAAAGGGATAACTGAAAACCTAATTAAAGAGTTGGAGAGAACATTTCAGATTTTGCCATCTGCTGTGACTTCATGTACTTATCAAGATATAATTTTAACAAGCTAGAAACATATGAAAGGTGAAAGCAATGCCACAGCACCCAACTGGTTTTCATGCAGCCGTGCTGAAGCGCAAGGGGAAGTCTGCTGCGCTCAGCCTGCTCCCTCACTCGTGCTCCTGCTGCGGCCAGCCTGTGTGGCACAGCGAGCAACCCACACCACTCAGCCAGCCTTTGCCCAAACTAACGAGCTCACACAAACAACACATAAGCATCCAGCCTATAACCCTGATAATGGCGGGCAGAAAGACCTCCTGGAACACGATCTGCTGCAGGCAGCCTTCCCAGGACGGTGGCCATACCGACGGACCGACCACTCCTGCCTGCTGTGTTCAGCAAAAGACCCAGGGTGAATCTCATGTATGATTTGTCTCCCTGTCCTGGTTTCAGCTGCAATAGAGTTCATTTTCTTTCTAGCAGAAGTGGTGGTTTGGATTTAGCACAAGAATAATGTGGATAACACCCTGATGTTTTAGCTGATGCTGAGCAATGCTCACAGTAAGCCAAGGATTCTTCACAGTGCCTTGTGCTCTACCAGTGAGCAGGTGCACAAGAAGCCAAGAGGGAATATGGCCAGGACAGCAAGCTGAACTGGCCAAAGGGATGTTCCACATCATAAAACATCATGTCCAGTATATAAACTAGGGAGAGTTGGCTGGGAGGGGTCAATCACTGCCTGGAGACAGGGCTGGACATCTGTCAGTGGGTGGTGAGTAAAGGTATTGTGCATCACTTGGTTTCCTTGTGTTTTTTTAGCCTCTCTGTCTTTAATTACAATTGGAGGTTTTTTTGTTACTATTATATAATTATATAATTATTAGTATTATATTTTACTTAGCTTCAATTATCAAACTCCTTATCTCAACCCACAAGTTTTCACTTTTTTTCTGATTCTTCTCCTCAGCCAGCCAGGGGATGAGGTGACGCAGTGACTGTGAAGTATTTGGTCGGCAGTTGAGGTTAAAACACAACATGTTCACATCAATGGACCTCTGTGGGCAAATCTGGGAGCTTTTCTACTTCCAGGCAATGCCACAGCAGTCTCTGTGAACACATCTCCCCTTCATAATGCTCTGTGACACTGAAGCACATCCTCAAAGATATTCAGCTCAACAACTGCCCTTTAAAATCTGTCAGTACCACTATCAGCAATGTGCCATGTCAATTCATCCCCAGTGTCACCAGATCACAAAGTAGTCCAAAGACAGAGTTAAGCTATGTGCAGAAAACAAATATAAAGCCTGAAACTCTTGAGCCCACTATGACCATATATTTACCCACAGCTGGCCTACAGTGTCATGAAAAACAGTCTTGGTCCTTCCAGAGTCAGGACAGCCTCAAGAGGATTTCTCTGAATAAAGGGAGTTCCCTCTCTTGTCAAATAAATGATAGTAGCTCCTGGATCTGAACCCAATAATTTTAGAACAGTACCAGGTGTTGCTTCCATCTATGTCCTGCTGGTACTCCCTAGAAGGACAGGACTATGTAACAGAGGTCAGCCTTCCACAGGATCGTACAGTCACCAAAAGTACTGGCTGGAAGGGACTTGTGGTGTTCTCCAAGTCCAGCTTAGACACTTGGAGCTGAACTGCCAACACAGGTCAGCTGTGGCACTGCACAGCCAGGTCCTGAACCCTTCAAGGCTGTGCTCAGTCCACTTCTGATGCCACTCCCTGCTTCATTAGGTCTCAAAGTTTCAGAGACTTAGTGTACACAGCCATGAACCCTTACAGTTCTAATGTTATTGTGGAAACAATGGAAGCTCCTGTGCCGTGGATCTCTGAGGTCACAGCAAACATCCAGACATTTTACATTTCCAGTAGTGCACAGGTAAGGGACTCAGAAGCAGGCAAACCTTCATGTTGTTAGCACAGCTCTTAATGCAATCTCCTCAGCCCTGCGTACTTTTATTAGTCCTGGCAATGCAAATATCTCCAGGTTGGTCTCCCAAGGGCAAATCACACAAGCCTTCTGCACATGGCGCTAAACTTGGCCCACTGTGTAAGGCAGCATAAGGATACACAAATGGCCACAAGAACAAATTCTGCCTCCATCCCTTAACAGATCTCTGTAGCAGGCTCTGCTGACCCAACCCTAAGTAAATGTCAAGAGATGAAAAACAAGCAGAGAGAGAGAAGCACACAAAAGACTGCAGGAAGTCACCGTGCCAGACACGGCATCTGTGGCGATCCCTCCGTGGAACAGGAAGATGATCCACAAAGATATGTCCATCTTTCCAAGTCTGTTGAGCCAGGCTTCTCCATGGATGACACAAAATCTATGGATTTCCTAAATGTTCAAGCATGCTCTGAGTTTCTGGTACATAACATGTTCCATAATGTGCCGGTGACTAATGGCTTTGGGCCTGAACAATTGTATGCAAACATACTCAAACATTTTCTGATAAGGAACAGAGGCACTCAGTACTTAAGCCTGAACCAGCCTTATCCTAGAATATTTAAACAAGCTTTCAGAGGAAAATATTTCCACTGGCTTTAGAGACGCATTCAAAAGCAGAGCGATGCTGAAGTGAGCACTGTCATGCTCGCAGTGCAGTGATTGCAATGTGTCACAACATCGCTGTTAGAGCGCAATATACACAGTCTCTCCCTCCAGTTACATGGTTTATAATTTTTTTCCTTCATGTACTGATGAAGCACAATTAATCACGTCTCAAAAACGGCATACAATTTATATTGCACTGTATGTGATTATTAGCTATAGCCAAAATAAAGGGAAGTGATACAGATGAATTCTCATAATGTTGCAGCATACGTGAATTAAAACAAGGAGGTTTTCCTGCAAATGTGTAATTTCCAAAGCAGTACTTCCATGCCTTTTTTTGGTCTCCTTTTTAAGAATAATCCATAAAAGAAATGAAAACATACCAAGTTCTGGCTTTAAAGCATCCTATAAATTGTGCCTTCTGGGAGCATAACTGTTCTTTGTCCAGGAAAAAGAAATCTGAGTTGCAGCTGAGTAATTATTTATGCTCATTTGTCTGTGCCAGTAGCCTGGTGCCAGCAGCTCTTAATCAATACAAATGCTTACAGCCCCAATCTCTGTCTGACAGCTACAGAGGACCGTGCTGCTCTTCCTCGCCTTTCCCCCAAGTCAGCACCGAGCTGGCAGTGTAATTTCAGCACAGATGAGGGGTAAGAAACTCTCTCCCTGCATTCTGTGTGTGGAACAAATCCTCTGCTGGCAAAAGAATAAGAAAATTTGGGTGGCTGGCTACCTTACTGGTGCCTCAAGCATCTCCAGGGCAGAAGGTATGACAACATGGTGGGCTTCTGTCAAAAGAGACAGTCTCTGTTCCCTGCCACCAGAAGGGCACTTGCTAGTCTAGGTGAAAGAGGGATGTTTGCTATGTATTCTCAGTCTTTTGCTGATCTCCCTGGACTACCCCTCTGTGGAAACAGGCAGAGTTCCTGAGGGCCAGTCCAGGTTAGAAGGCTGGAAAAATGACAGCGACCCTTTGCATAAGCCCACAGCTCCTCCACATCAGGAACCTGAAGCTACCCAAGTGAAACAGCCATGGGAGTGAATCCAACCACAGCAAAGCCAGCCCAACCATCCTTTGTGACAAGCTGTATAGACAAGGGCACCACAACAATGCCTATCTTCACATTTCCCTAAGTTTCACAATGCTAAAAAAACCAAACCAAAACAAAAGAACAAAACAGTAGTAAAAAGCAGGTTGCCTCTGGGAACACTGACCTGAGTTAAACCCAAATTTAGTAAGATCAGAGTCATAAGAGGATGTGCTTTTCTCCTGCTATTTATATGAATGTGCCAGTCTCTAGACTGCAGTATGTTTCATACTGATGCACATGGACATCTACTCAGAGAGCCCTCACTTCTGAGTGCTTTAAGCACATATCCTCAAAAGACCTTCGGGTAATTTATAAATTTGTCTGTACTTTACGTGTGGGAAAGAGGAATATAGTGAAGTTATATGGCTTGCCCATGGCTGCACCTGAAGTCAGTGGCAAAACCTGGGAGCTAAACTCAGATCATGTTTTCTCAGGCTAAGTGCTCAAATTGTAAAACAACCTCCTCCCACAAATAATTATAGAACTTCAACTGCAGGAGTATTTTAACGGAAATAATAGTGTCAAATTTACAGAAAATTTAATATTAATAGAAATTCATAGAAAATTTGAAAAACTAATAACATCAATTTCTTCTCTTTCATGATGCTTTGCTTTTTTCATGGACATGTATTATGGAAACCAGCCCTTCTTACTGCAGCTGGGGGCTTGTTACCATTTGTAGCACAAGTCTAGAAACAGGAGGAATACCAAGCCATTCCACAGCTCATAAAGCCTGACTATGACAAGCATCTGAGCTACAGGCCATTTCATAACACAGGCTTATGTCATCTTTCCTTGGGTTTATTTCCACTCATCTTTGAATGCAGGTTTGGGATTGTAACTGACTCATAACTCTATCAAGGAGTCACTGCAGAAGTTCCATGGGTTTTGGAGAGCCTGTGCAGCAAAGGATGAAATCAATGTGGATCATTGATTTTAACAAAGAAAATCCACAAGATCGTGAAGTAGATAAAAAGGCATTTTCCAAGGACAGACCCTGCACGTGCATGAGGCAGGCACGCATCTGCCACGTGTGGTTGAGGACGGACACACCTGATGCATCCTTCCTCAGTGTGACTTTTAATGGGAATGGGGCAAATCAGACTGGCACTTTGATCCTGTTTCAGAAGAGGAATCACCTGAACATCTGAAGTGTGGTGCCCACTTACCTGTTCCATGCACACCAGTAGGGACCACAAATTCACTTTTATCAAAGCACACCTATGCTTCTCCCTACCTCAGTCACTCTCAATTCCAAGTGCAGTGCTCATTTCACTGTGAGCCAAGTTAGGTGGCAGTATCATGTCCTTCCTATAAAGCTTGTCCTGAGACTTCCAGGATCCACGCAGTTACTGCTGTTTCCAGATAGAGTTAAAGGCCAACACCATTAAATGCTCAGCTGCCTCCAGAAATGACCTGTGGAGTACAACTCAGACTAGACCCCGCAGTTTCAAAAAATACAATGATATCCAAGAGAAACTTGCCATTCCATTTACAAGTGCAACACATTTTGAGTCATTCAGCCAGCATAAGTACCACAGTATCTGAGGTTCTCCCTGTTTAACTGCAGAGGAATCGCACCCAGCAATCCTCCCACCACCCATCTCTCTTTGCACTGAATGTCAGCATTACCTTTTTTGGCATTTACAGGAGAAAACTGGAAACTGCATGTGAACGACTGAATACGTCAAGGCAAAGAAGAGCCCTTCCCTGACTCTCGCCAGCCCTGAGGATTTTAAGATGGGAAAAAGAAATCCAGTAAATATTATGTTACTTAACCACTGTCCCACTTTGTGAGTGCAGATGCCCACAGGGGGACATGCCACAGATCATATGCCTGGCAATCAGACTCCCAGGATATGAGGAGCTGAATTACTGTGGAGTTACAAATCTTCAATCTGGAAGCATCCGGTCATGCGTGGAAGTCCCTGGGCATTGTGTGGATGCTAGGAAAACTGCATCATTTCAAGGGTAGCCTGTAAAAGGAAGAGTAAATCTTCCACACAATAGAAAGTGGGTTATTCAGGCTACTCCTTCAGGACATCGTCCTTCGTGACTAGGCTTTCTGCATTTGAAAAAATATAATTTTCAACTAAGTATCTGACAAAGCACCCCAATGCTTCATGGTTCTCTCTGCCTGAACACTCACACTGAAGAAAATGGGCACTTCTTATATAATTCAGGAAAGAAGAATCTTGCTCTTTTCAGTAAATTCAATTTTCTTGCAAAATCCAAAGCTACAATTCTTTAAAATTCTCATTTAGGAGCTCAGCTAAGTATTGCCTAGAAGAATAAAAGCATATTTTAAAATTCATAATTTGGCTCAGTTTAGGGGGTTCATTTATTTGATGACTATTTTAACAGTAATAAGGTTAGGTTTTTTATGCCTTGAAGGAGAAAAATGAAGATTATGTTCCCTCTGCTTTTTAAAAGAATTAAACCAACCTCCTATTTCAATGAATTGAAATTGCTGTGTCTTCATTCTTCTCAGTAGAATATATTTGCATAATAATAGCATATGGTCAGAACACCAATATATCAGAGTATACAAGAAGAATTATTTTTTCAGCCTGTTTATCAGGCCCAGCATCTCAATACACATGCTCCCACTTAAACTTCAGCTTCCAATCCTACATTTCTCAAATGAAATGAAAGACATCTTAGAAGGCAAATAGATATGATTTTCCTCTGCAGACAAAAAATATTCTGTTATCTCTTTGGCCCAGCACTGATACCTTTTCATGGGAAACAAGTCCTCTAACACAGTCTTGGTCTCCTCTGTCATCTTTGTATATGAGTCGATGTTTTTCACCCATGGACCTAAAGCAACATTTCCTCCCTTGAGGATAACCATCATCACTTGCTCATGCAGTGAAAGCAATTGAAAGAAAAAAGTAAAACAATTCCATTTTTTAAGGCCCTAATAGGATACAATAGGCTCCAAATAATTCAGAGACCACCATGCTCCCTGTACAATTCTGCAGCCTTTGAGATTAGCTGATTTATTCATGGCTACACTCCTCAAACCCAGCATCTGGACTATGAAAAACCATGGATCTGCAATTAATTTCTGCTATACATATTTGAAAGACCTGGAGTCTGCTGACCTCCTGGACACTGTGCAAGCCCCATCTGCTATCTGCTCGCTCACACTTGTGTTTGAAAGGATAAAGAGGGAGTAATATAGACTATGATTAACAGCTACCTTTTGTAGCTGTTTGCCATAAAACAAGCCCGTTTCTGCTGTTTCAGTCCGGTAAAACTCAGCTGGGATATCTGAATCTTTAAAATTGAAAGATAAATTCATTCAATATTCATACAAGGCACATAGCATTTGAAGCAAACGAACAGGGTTCCACTAAGGTATTTCTAATGTTACAATGTGAGAGATCAAAGTATTAGACACCAAGAACTTTTATTGGAATTCAGGAACTTGTCCAATACAAAATTAAAGATTAACTATGTTTTTATTCTTTTTTCTCATTTAAATCATTATATAGAAGCCCACAACAGCAAGAATACTCAGAATTAGGGGTACCCTGTTCCTATTGTAATATGTCTTGGCAAAATTTCTATGTTTCTTCTATTCTCTGCAAGAATCCTGGAAAAATTTCTATGCTCCTCCTGTTCATTGGAAGAAAAGGGAGCTCTTCCCTCAAAAGCAAGATCTTTTTTCATGACAATCTGCAGAGCTGACAGTTACCTGACAGCTGCCTTTGTCTGTCAGTCCTGTCCCCAGCCTCCATGGAGAAAACAAGGGAATTGTGAAAAAGAGGATAAGGCACCAACTGGTCAGCACTACCACAAGCTTACATCTAAAGTCCCCAAGGCATCAGGTGCAGCTATGTTTGTTGCTCTCAAAAAACCAAACAACCCAAACTCCTGATGCACTACTTGGACATTGATATATATAGCTTTGTCCTCTTTTAAATGTTCACCAAACCATTCTGTCCAGTGAGAAACAACACATCTCTTAGAAGACACAAAACCCTCTCTTACTTTTGGACAAAGTCAGCTCCTTTTCCTTTGGGACCACTTCATCTACCATGTTTTCAAATGAGAGAGAAGATTCCTTCCTGAAACAGGGGCATTGGTCTTATCTGTGTGCACTGTCACTCAAGGAGAGCCATGATGAACCTGCTGTGACACCCCTCTCCTACAACTGGTACCATTCCCCCTTTCTTCTTGCCATCCTTCCATTATTGATATTACTGTGACAATAACACCATTATCTGGATCTGGAAGTGGAGAACAACTGGCTAATTTTTAAACCTCTCTCTGAAATTGTCAATAAATCATTTTAAAGGGCTAAGAAGGAGTAACACTGCATGGGCCCATGCATAGACTTCCATGGCCTGGATAGATGCAGAGAGACAGACATGGGGAGCTCTGCCTAGACAGACATGTCGAACAGCTGCCTCTAGGACGATAAACAACTGGTATTTAAATTATTTCATTAGCATCACCCCACCTCCCTGGCTGGGGCCCCAGCTCTGCAGCGGCTTGTGGTGACTGTTTCGCCGGTTCAGCAGGACCCAGCTCTTGCCTGTGACGACAGGAGCCAGCGAGCAGCTGACTGTGCAGGAAGCAAGTACAAAGTCATCCCTTCAAAACCAAGGCTACACTTGAGTTAAGAACAACACCAAGTTTTTAAAAACAGGATTCTGGATCCCAGACAGATAAACAGTCTTCAGCCTTTGATGTACTGAGAATTCCCCTCAAGATACTGACTAGAGACATGTGAATAATTGATTTTCTCAGCTGAATAGCTGAAGCAACCAACCAAACAAACCCCAACTTGTTTGTTATTTAACATTTTTCCTCAAAAAGTGAGGGGGAAAAGAAAGTGAAATTTGGGACTGTTGAATTGTTATAGTCAAACAAAAGTAATTTCCTTTTTAAACACTTTTATTTACAGACCAAAAAAAAAAAAAAGCTAAAAATGCAATGCTAGACTCCTGATAGGAAGCTACGGTGTATATCCCACAAGGTACGGCATCGCCCAAGGAAGGTCATCTGAGGCATATGGTTCCTGCTTGGTGAAATCTAGAGAAACACCCACCCTGCTTTAAAATCCAAGCCCTGGGAGATATACTGAAGTCTGGGAACTTGGACACAGGTTTCGCCAGTTACAAGTACAATGCTGAAAATTAACAGAAAATGCTAACTCTTAATTTCTTTGTTGCACATTTAAGTCTCTGTACAGACTGTTACTCCTGAGTAACATTCCATGAGATGTCAGAATGACATATCTCAATTTCTCTTCTACTCTGCTATAAGGTCTGTGAAATCCATGAAGATCTTCTGAGTTTGTCAAGAATCTTAACTGTCTGAAAATGTATTTTTAATGTTAATTTTATCTGCTTTTGGATCACTCTGTCAAAAAACAGAAGGTCATACATGCTCACAGTTACTACTAGCTCTACCAGCAGACCAAGAAGTGCTGTTTCTCTTTGAACAACCAGCAAAAAATGACAGTGCCATAGTTGGCTCAGCAAGATGGGACTGATGGGAAACGTCTCATGAAATGAGCCACCTTGGTTCTGTCCCCTGAACTGCCCCAAGGAGGAAGGCGTGCCAACAGAACACTCAGCTGTACCCACTCACTCTGGCACCCGTGCCAGCCAGGTGCACTCCTGGATGCATCATGGGCTGGAGTATTCACGGTGACTTCATGCTAAATCATGGTGCTGGGAGCCAGTGACATTTCTCTGGAAAGTCCCTTTGACTCACTTGTGGCGGCAGTGCTCCATCTCCCCCTCAGCTCAATGACTGCTGCCATTTGCTCAGGCAGGTTCATTCTGAGACAATGGAGAGTGGCCCTCACCCTTCCAGCCTTGCTAATGAACAACACCTTGAATATTCCATGCCATTGCAGGTTGCAGGCTGCTTTCAGAAATTACACAATTAACCTGGTGACAGCCACAGCTATTTGTTCAGGACAGCTCTTTGCAGGCAGCAAGACTGCCCACTGCACGGCAGGAGTCACCCAAACCTGGCCACACAGCACTGGGGAACGCAGCACCTCAGCCCTCAATGCTCCGCTGGCTCCATTTTTATTTTTAAACCCTAACTGGTCAAAAGTAGATCACCTGTAAAATTAAACAGGGATAGGGGAGCTCCAGTCGTATTTTGAGCCCTATTATGCAATGGAGTGGGGATTACATAACAAGGGGAGTGCAATTACAGAAACGTGGCTCCCATGACACTGAGCCCAGCTACGGTGACAGGCCGGCAAACCCATCACAGGCAACATTTCTCTAACCCAGAAAATAAATGCATTGATTGTTCTGCCTAATAACCTTTCCACTTGGATTGAACAATCTGAGAGGTTGACACGTGCCATGTTATGTCATTTAACTACTAAGTTACTGGCAGCAGTTTATTTCTGCTTTTTTTTTTGTCAATCCCAGTTCTCTTTTTGTCATAACTGACTTTGCAAACTTCTGGAAGAATGTGACTGAAACTCTTGCTTTTTAGATGTGTTTATTAATGAGTCACATATAAACAACCTCTGGTAATGAGAAATTGCTACTACTTTCTGGAAATCCCTTAAATGGTTTGGGGAAGAAAATTGTCATATTATATAGCTAAGAATTTATTATTAATAAAATAATTCAGTGCTTCTCTTCACTGAGCAATTTTATGATTCCAGTAAATATTCATTTAACCCCTTTAACATTCAACACTGCAGAAAGAGGCTGAATTATTACAGAATGAGAGAATTTAGCATTGTCCTTCTAAATTCTTGTAACAAATAACAAGAAGTATGACCTCTCTAAAAAGGAACAGGTTAACAAACAGTGAGATGCAGTAAGAGCAGTTACAGAACTTTGACGTACCTCAGGCTCCGTGTTAATTAAAACTCTTTTTTTTTTTTTTTTGTATGGTAGGTGTTTTTTTATATCCCAAGGTGACCTAGGAAACTTGACCTCTTGAAATGAAGTGCAGAGAAAAATTCTATCTGATGAAAAAAAGGAGCAGTAGGTCCAAATCAAATAGGTTAAAGGGAGGACAAGCCACTTACAAAAGAGCCTGTTGAAAAATCAAAATTTCAGTCTTAAGAAGAAGCAAACCTTTACTTCTATTTAGGCAAGCAGTTCCATAGAAGCAACAGGAGTAACCTCATTTTTAAGCAAATAAAAAGTGTGTTTTTATTTCCTCTTCCCCACCTCCTTGCCAAGATGGAAATTTAAGAAGTTACTTAGTATCATTTACTGACAGCCACGGAGCAGTACATGTCCCCCGAGTTCAAGGGCATTCACGGACAGGAGAATCACCCTGTCACAGGGATGCGTGCACTGCCCACTAAAATATAAAGCATAACATAAGGCATAAAGAGCTACTGCCTACCAGCAATATTTGACCACTTATTAAAAACGGCTTATGAAATATTTCTCTTCTACAGATATTCTGCAGGAGAAAAAGGAAAAAAAAAAAAAAACCCAACAAAAAAAACTGAAAACCAAACCAAACCAACAAACAAAAAGGCATAAAATGCACCGATTCAGGTCAGACGAAACACTCTGCCGGGAGAACCGATCACCTTCTTTGAAGAGGAGAGCTGGCAGGAGCCGTCTGGCTGCTGCAGCTGCAGTACCTAGCCCAAATTACTTGTTCCTTTCGGGCAGGACTATTTGAAACCTGTACAAGTTTGCCGGCAGCTCGGGCAGCGACCGGCGGCCCGACTCCGCGACACAGCTCAGCGCAGTGTGCCAAGCCCCAAAGCCAGGGTCGGCCCTTGTCCCCGGAGGGATGCTATGCGGGACAGCACAGACAAAGACTTGGGGGCAGCAGCTCCAGCGTCGCACCCTCCGCCAGCGGCAGCACTGCACGCAAGAGACCAGCGAGTATGGCCGACTCCTTGGTGAAGGGCAGGAGGCTCCAATTCCGAACCCCACTGGAGCCTTTTGCTGTGGGGCGAAGGAGGTGCCCATCACGGGTAACCAGCACGATATCTTGCTGTGCCGCAGGCGGCAGAGCCAAGCACAGGGACAAAGCCGGGCGGGAGGACACGATGGATGCATGTGCTCCTCGTCCCTCCAAGCTGCTCCTCGCACCTCTGCCACACCTGCCCGAAAAGGGACCCCGGAGACAAACACGTGCGTCCCTGCTTTCGCCCCACCGCTGACACCAGGTCCTCGGGGAGAGCGGGCCTGGTGGCGGACAGCCGCGGGCTGGCCTCCTTTGGTGTTCCCACCCGAACACCGCTCAGCCCCGCATCCCGAGCGATGGATACGTGCGCTCCTGCCCGAGTAGCGAGCCCTACCTGCCCCTTGACCAGGCTGGCGGCGAACTGCCTCATGACGGCCTCCACGGTGTAGGCGCTGGACCAGCCGCGGGGGGTGAGCAGCTCCATGCAGATGGCCCCGCCGTCCAGGACGTAGCCGTTCTCCAGGCGGGGGCTAAGCACCCTCATGAAGGGCGGCGAGAAGGGGAAGTTGTCGGGGAAGGTGAGGTTGAGCAGGATGTACTCTGTGTTGGTCTCCTTCATGTCCTGCCACAGCACCGAGTCCTTGTCCACCTGGTGCAGCTTCACGTTCCAGTCGAAGAGGCTCTCGTCCACCAGCTCCACCGAGATGAAGCGGTCGCTGAGCCGCGCGATGTCCTGCAGCTCCTTCATCAGCCGCCGGGTCCGC
>VXBU01005600.1:1273722-1335232 GCA_013400315.1 Bombycilla garrulus
GGCGCCGGGACAGACCCGCGGGTGCGTGGGCAGGTGTTGCACACGTACGCGGGTGAGTGCGCGCGTGTCCGCGCCCACACGGCCGGGAAGAGACACCGCGGCAGCTCCGCGCACGTGTGTGCGCACAGACAGAGCCCGCACCTAACGCGGACACGGAACCGCTCTGTGGTCATGTGTGAGGACACGACGGCATTTATGTGCGTGTGCGTATATGTGCACCTACCCGCCTAAACACATATAATCACATATATAATGCCTATAAAAATGGATAGATAAACATGGTTAAAAATAGTTGTAAGTGCAGAACGTGTGTGTGCATTTTGGTATGTGTTGTGTTGGGAATGATGGGACACTTGCTTTCTTCACTACAGCAGGTATACATATCCCATCCCTCTCACACCTGCTCCCCTCCAGGCCAAGTAGGTCTGTCCTCCTGGGTCTCTGTGTAGCACAGGAGGGAGCATCTGATTCCCAAAACCTCTGTCCCCACCATCTTTTTTACCTTCAGAGACTGGAACAGGAAAAAAAATATATACAAAAAATGCTTTTAATTGGGGAATAGTGAAGGAAGAGCCCAAAGTGTGATTGCATCTGTTGTGCGGAGGATGTAAAGCAATAACCAGTATCTGCACATTAGCAGCATTATATTCCATAACACGTTTCCCAATGGAGCATCTGGAGGTGGATCTCCTCTTGCTTGCTCCCAGAAGGTCCATAGATCAATGTCAGGAGATACTCGCAGAGTTGACCTGTGTGTGATAGCAAGTGTCTCTGCAGCAGCCTGCTTTGAACAGGGAGAAGATGAAGGGCTGTGAGCAAACTGTCAATGACGGCCTTGGAGGCCCAGGTGCCACAACACTGTCCTTGTTGGCTCCTGCCCTCTGTCCTGTTGACCTAGCCAATCCAACAGTGTGATAACCCTTGGAGTTGTTCTGATCCTTTCCTGTGTGCAGATAACCAGATGGGTCTGTGACAGGAGAGGTGTTTGCTAAATCCCCTACTCCTGAGGAGATTTGTACTGTGAAGTACTGTTGACAGAGTGCTTCCCTGGAGGCCAGACATCCAGGCAAATGTGAAGTGGGTGGAGGCTGAAGTGTTAAAAGACTGTTCTATTCATCCCATACTCATCTCCTACCTCCTGCATTTGCCTGAGCAGCTGAAGAACCTCCAGTTTGCAGGTTATTGGAAACAAGCCTTTCCTTAGTAGCCTTCTGGTGCAGCAGAAATGCCACTCCCCTGAACTATTGATGACCCATCCATGGAGCTCGGAAATTTCTGAAATGCAAACAAACTGCACCCAGACATCTCGTGGTGTGTGACGCTTCCAGGAAACAAGTAATCTATGTTTCATCAGGAAAATGACTCCAGCAGGATTTTCAGGGGGAGAAGCTAAGGCAGACATGGAAAATTCTCATCAGCATATGGAGCAGGATGCTGAGAAACATGATGGGACAGGTTGGAAGACTGTTCCTGCTTTGGTGCAAAAGCTGGCAGTCACAGAATCTTCCCCTGCAGCTTCAATCCCACAGGCAGTTACGTGGGACAAGGTGCTCTGTGCTCACCCCTGGATGAGTACCTAGGGTGTTGTGGCACAGATGGAGAAATGAACCACGCTGCTGGCAACGTGAGCCTTTGTGTTGGTAAATAATTAATGTTTTAAACTGAAAGGTCTCTGCATGGTGTTCCCATGGCAGGTGGCAGCAGGAGCTGTGATCATTAATTTAACATTTTGGAAGTTATTTACCTGTTTCACATAACTGAGGTTTCTACCCAGTGGTGAAGCCAAAGGAAAAGAGCAAGGTCTCTGCAAAGGGAGGCTAGAGCCAAGCATCCCCTCTGTGGCCTTCCACAACTGCTCTCTGAAATGGTACAAGATTAATGAAGGAAGTGATGAGAAAGTTGTTTTAGTGATGAGGAAAGTATAATAGGTGTGCCTGGCCAAACAGTGTTCTGCTGCCACAGGGTGCTGCTCTGGTGGTGCTGAAAGTAGTGAAATTCATTACAGTCTGTGCCCATACTGTCTGCAGGGTCAAAAAGCTGAAGTGATGGAGTGAACTCTTCTTTTTCATACCCAGGCTTCCTCAGTAAGCAAGTTGTTTGGTTAGTCCAGTATGGACCCTGGATGGCTTGAAGTCAAGTCTTGAAGGAAAACAGGTAGTAAAACATCTTGCAGGGCAGAGTTCCCCTGTATCTAGACTGTCCTTATCCATATATTCCCTGACTGACAAAAAAAAAAAAAAAAAAAAAAGAGGTCAAATTTGGTCTATGATCTCTCTTTACACATTCCTAATAAATTTCTGTTCCTTAGTGTCTTAAATAGTAGAAACATCTCTATTAACTTTGTTCATTGTTATACCATCTCACCACTTTGCCAGGTGCAGGAATCAAACTGAACTGACCTGCCATCTCCCAGACAAGGCTCTCCTGTCCTTTTCTTGGAGCAGGACTGGTTGATCCACTTAGAGTGCATAAAGACATCCTAGACTGATGCAATGACTTTCAAATCAGGGGAGCACCTGGGTATGAAAAACAGACTGACCTCTGGCAGATATTTCTCCTACATGTTCAGCTGGAGAGCTGCTTTCAGGCTCAGCCATTTATTCGTGACAGAGGACAGCTTTCAAAGCTCAGGTCTGGCAGCAGCCCTCAGCTCCATGCAGAGCAGGGTGCAGCTGATGAAGGGCATCTCAGACTCTTCTCGTGGTAGAGAAGCATCTGCCACTACCTGGAGACTGAACTCCATTGCAGTACCAATTTGATGTTGGGGCTGGCAGGAAGGTTTTCTTGTTGTTGTCGTTGTTGTTGTTGTTGTTTTTCCCTTGTTTGTTTTGTTTTGTTTTTTGTTTTTTGGGTTTTTTTTTTCTAGTAGGATAATATTGGCCAGTGGTTTTCTTTATACTGAATTTGAAAAAAAAGGAGTTACCTGTGGTTCAGCAAAAAGTTCATATGTGCATTGTTTACTTCCATTTAAATGTAGCAGAACGTTAATGCCAAGTAATAGAAAATGTTACTTAAATTGAACAAGCGCACCGAAGCATTTCTAGAACGAGTCAGGGAACAAAAGTCATATCTTTATAGGAGAATTAAAAGATTTTTTCTTGTTTAGTATAGCTCAGCAAAGACTGAATAGGGCCATGATAACGCTTTATAAATATATTTGAGAAGTAAATGTCAGAGAGGGATATTGACTTCATCACATGATCAAATGGCAGTACAGTGAGTAATCCTGAATACAGCTGCACTGGAAATCTAAAGGCTCCCAGGTATATGATGAAGGAAGCATTTGAATACTCTCCTGAGCACTGAAAGGAATAGCTTGCAGTCTGGTAGCAAGGAGCCTGAGAAGTTTATGGGCATAATTGTACAACACAATAGAATAGGAATATGCCTGAAGAGAGAAAATTAAGCTTACATTATGAGTCCCTGGGCATCTGGTGTGTCAGTATCCCCAAGTGTGTGAGAAAATAGATTAGATCACTGTCAATTTGCATTATAATAATTCCATGCCCCAGGGTTTCCACTGGAGTTCGGAAAGATTTTATTTTATTCTTCCTGATGTGTGATTTGTCCTCTACTGCTCTTTTTTTGCCTTCCTCTGCAGGTCTGAAAGATAAATTGTTATAGGTGGCATTAGAATCTTAGGGTTCATGTATCCTGCTGATACACTCAGGATTAGGCCAGCCTCTAGGCCTGGAATTCTTTTGAAGGAGTTATTTACCTAGGTCAGCTTGGTATGCTCCATTGATTTAATTTATAGCATGGGACACAGCCTCCTTCTTAGAATCAAATGGAGTTATATTTAGCTAATTCTTTGCAAACTTGCAAACACACACTTTTTCAGCAGGCAAGCTATTTATTAGTCTCTCCATCTTTTGCCCGAGTTGTCCTGACGCTTACTAGTATCTCACTGGGCACCTTTGACTGTTTATTTTCTGTTTGCCTCCTTTCATCCTCCAAAGTGACAAAATCATTTAATTTTAGAAAGATATTCAGAAGAAAGGCATTTTCAGCAACAAACAGCAAGAATGCAGAAAGACACAAAATTGTTCATTCCTGGAATATTAAAACTTATAGAGGTATATGTGTGATTCCTACATTCCCATTGACACATCCTTTGAAATTACCTTCTTCTTGGCATTGGAAGTCCATCTGGCAATGCTAATCTCTTTTACTGACTTAGATAAACAACATTCTTGAAGTGACCTCCACTCAACAGACATGGTAAGCCCAGGTAAATGCAAAGGATACCTGGGTAAATGAATAGCCATTTCTATCACAGGGATAGCTTTTGAGAATGAACGAGGTAAACAATACCCATGGAGAATATGGTTGGCTTTTTGATTTTTAAGTCTTCACAGATTTGGAAATGCTCAGGAGAAGCTTTTATTGTTCAGAGTATTCACGTCCATGTATTGCTACTTACTGACTCTGAATCACAGAACTCTGTGTCAGAGGTGACCTTCTCACATACACACACAAGTATTTTTAAATTCTTGCACTCCTACGCAAATTCAAGATGTGGCCACTACTGTAAAGAGAAGGAGTCACTCACAAATTTCTCCCCAAATAAAGGTACAATGCATGCTTTATTTTGTTCCACCTTCAGCCTTGACATCTGGCCACAGTTTTGTCCTACAATATCATCTTTGAAGTAATTCTGTTACTGCTCAGTGAGGGAGTTGTATTCCATGGAATGGTTGGAGGAATGGCAACTATTTGATGGTCCCTCCACTCTGGATACAAAAATTTTCATTTGTGTGACTCTTTCAATTATGACTAGAATTTTTAAAGGCCTGAGATAATGAACTTCTCTAAGTTCCTACATATAACCAGAGAGCCAGGGCCATCGGTGAGGCCTTGCAACAATCCTGCTCTTAACTGGGGGTGAACAATAAGAATCTGTGCCCTAAGTAGCCCCTTTTTTGCAGAGAATCCTGGTCATTGATGGCTCTTTATCCCAAGAAGAGTCTGAGGGGTCTCCTGCCTCAGCTGCAGTCTATTCCACATGAAGCTGAGGGCTGCTGCTAGACCTGTCTCACTTGTTGGTGCCCAGCAGCTGAGCCTGAAAGCAGCAAACCAGGTGTTCCAGTACTCTGGTTCACAGCATCAAAAGGACACTCGAATTTCTCTTATTACCTGCTCAGAGCATCAGATTAATGTCTGGCTTGGCAAAAGCACTGTAGGTCATCTAAGCAACAGATGGATGTTGGTGTAAACCACACAAAATTAACACAGAGACACCAACTTTAGTTAAAGGCAGAATGCTGGAATTTCAGTAACTTGGTCTCAAAGACTTTATGGTGCCATGAAATAATTTTTGGATCCTGAAGTTTTTAAACGGCATCACAGACCTTTTGCTTTCCTGAAGTGACAGGAATATGATAAAGTTCCTTAGCACGATGTACAAAGTGCTGAGAGGGCAATGATAAGGAGTTTTTACATAAATCCAGAGAAGCAGACAAAGAAGGAAGAGATGAAAAAAGAAGGATATGTTGGTAGAAGGGATTAAAAAGATGTGCTGTCAGAGAGATGCGGCTTTAAAAGAACATGTTGATGTGACTGAAGATGGCACTCAGTGAGGTATTTTGAGTAAAGATGGGGAAGTATTAGAACAATTGTATAAGATGATATAAGAACACATTTGGATCCCAGAACAACACACACTCCTCTCTGATGCCAGCTCAACACTTTTTCTTTGATTGACCCCAGTCAATCCTTTACCTTCATATTCCCTTAAATCTCACCGTATTATATAGTTTTCCTCTTTACAGCACACAGCCATAAGAAAGGTCACCTGCAATGCATTTATGGGCAATGAACTCTTCCTCCTTTGTCCTAAGACCTTAACATCAGCATGGTCATCACAACAGTGAGAGACATGTTTTAGCTTCTTGTTTCTCAGTGCCAATTACAAACCCTGAACTACTACGCAAAAAAAAAAAATCAAATCAAAAGGTGTCAAATTATTAGAGAAGCTAAGTCCTTTTTAAAATGGTTAGATTAGTTGCAAGGTTGCTGATAATCACTCAGTTTCTTTAAAACGAGGAGTGTGTGTTTGCTACACACAGTGTAGCCGGGAACTGAGATCAAGCCCTCATATCCTGATCTTGGAGGAGGTGCTGCTGCCACCAGCTGGTAGTTCCCTGGTCCTTAGCTGGAGACATGAATACATAGCTTACACAAAGAACTCCCAGGGAGACAGGTGGACCCTGAAGGAGGTCACATCTATAAGAACATCATAGAAACATTGATTCAGTCCAAAGTACATTTTGGAATATGACAAAAGACCTTTATTATGTGTAGATGTGGCACTTAGGGACATAGTTTTGTGGTGGACTTGGCAGTGCTGGGTTAATGGTTGAACTCAGTCATTGTAAGAGATTTTTTCCAACCTAACTGATTCAATGATTCTATGTTAACAGGGCCAACAGATGGTAACATTCCCAGTCAGCAGTTATCCACAGGCATGGCTACAACAGCAAGCCTGCTGAATTTACAGCATCAGGCATGCTTCTTTCTATGATTAGATGACCTCATGTGCTTCACCACTTTGGTTCAAGAAATAAATTTTTTGGGTGGCAGCTCCACTTGAAGTAGAAATGACATTTCCTTGCATGATTCACTGCTGCTTCTGCAAAACCAATAAAAGGAAGAATATAGTGAGCACTGAGTTGTATACCATGTGAAGAAATGGTTTGTCACCACGTGGCTGCAGTCATATTTTTAAAAGCAGGGATTTTGCCACATGTGTAGGATCAGTGCAGGTACACATGAAGAGGCACATGGAGATTATGAATTATCAGAATGTGAACACAGTTGTAGATCAGCTTCTGGGTTTATTATTAGCAAGCTAATAAGATGGCTCTCTTAGATTGAGGAACAACACACACTTCCTCCTGCAATATCATCTACAAGAGAATGGTAGGAGCAGATCTGTGCCTGAGTCCTGGAAGCACTGGAAGGTACCCCAGCTGCTGGTTTGCTGTGCACTTTAGAGGGTGTTTGTCAGGGCTGGGATGGTTGTATTGTAGAGCAAACCTCAACTGGCTGTTTCATATCTGGTTGTTCCTACGAAGAATAATTTGTTGCAATTAACTAAATTAGAAGAAATCAGTATTCTTCTGTTTCTAACAAATTCTGCTATATCTGGATTTATGACACAGAAGATGACCCTGGCCATCCTTCTTTCTACACTGAAATATGGGAAACAGGAACAAAAAATCTTGTTTGGTTTAAGACATGCATTCATAGTAGGTTAAATTAGGTCTGTTGTAGACCTAGACCCCAACTACAGCTCAGTGCTAAACACAACCTCTCAGCCATAGCTGGCTATTGCAGTAGAATCCCATAAAACAAGATTCATACATATTCTTGAACTCTTAGCCAGTGGTGGCATTTGTGTATGAAATCCAAAAGCAGAAAAATATGTGAAAACTGGAAAAGGAGGATCTATCCAGGCTTCTAGGTAGGGTGTGTTTATTTTCAGAAGTGTCTCGTGAGGCTTGCCCAAGGACTCATCCCTCTAGCTGGGTACTCATCCAAGGAGGCTGTAACCAGGTCTGACATTGTGGTTCTGGTGGCACAGGGAAGACAGAAAGTACAAGGGCTGCTGTCAACCCAAGTAGCACCAGGGCCTTGAGCAGGCAGGGGACAAAACACCTCCCGCACCAGTTTAACTTATTTGATTTCCTCCTGTTCTGAGAACAGATAGTCCCTTCCTCTTCCATCAGCCTTCCTCAGGCATCAGGGCAGACTGTTCCCTCCCTATGCATGATCAGTCTTCACTGATCCCTTCACTGGTCCCTAGGACACACAGAGTCTCCTGTTTCTTCAGTAGATGCCAGCTAAGGGCAGAATCAGGGAAGATACATGAGGCCCCAGCCACAACACTGTGGTGAACTGTGCTCATAAGGATTTTTTTTACCTCCATCTCTAGTCACATTTTGTCCCATTCCAGAAGAATGGCCAGGGCAGGGGGGCCAACTGGCATTCCCCAGCGAGGTGCTCTGAGGTTGTGTCTGAACACCTGTGCTGGGGAGCAGAAAGGAAGTGGTAGGCATGGAAAAGAGCCGAACTATGGGGTCTGCGAGGTGATCATTGCGAGAATGGGCTTTTCCTGCTCTAGCTTTTCATCCTTCACAGTACAGAAAGCAGTCAGACAGCCTGTGCTACTAACTATTTTGGAAAATCAGGGACGCTGAAGGACCATGAAAATAGTGGTTTTATTTAATGATGATAAGGTTATACGTGGTACAGCCTGAGCCAGGGCTTGTGGAAACATGCAGGGACATGATGTCTGTCGGAATAGCATTGGACTAGTGTCTTGAGCAAGGCAAATCTGAGAAAACTCATCCATACAGTTTGTAAAAAGAGGATCATGGGGCAGACCCTTATGCCAGACCTAGCCTGGAATTTGCCTCACATCAGGCTGGTCCAATCATTCCAAATTCAGTTTTGGGAGCGATATGATAGGGCAGGTGATATGTTTACAAGTGGGACTTTATCTGGCAATCTTGCCAGCAGAATTCTCAGGGGACTGCTACTGCCATAATTTAATAGTTGTATTAATGGTCTGGAGGTAAATAAAAACTTGCAAATAAAAGAATAGCATGCAGAAAGGCCAGCAAAGTGATAAAAAGTGTGGAGGCAGACTGAATTGAATAGCTGTGTTTGTGAAATAAATATATTTTAATAGAAAACATTTGTGAAGTCATCTTACTAGGAACAAATAACGCAAGTTTATGTAACTGCAGACAATACTCCCTGTAAAAGAAAACATTAAAGGAGATTAGGAGTCATTATGTACCAGATCATCACAATCTGGTGGCATAGAGGAATCTTGTTGAATAGAGGAATTCTGCAGCTCTGTGGTGCAAAAATAGGAAGGGATACAGAAGAAGCACAAGGCAGGTCACCTTCCCTTTTCTGCCAATATTGAAAAAAATAGAAACACTGAAAAAGCTGAAATTCATTAAAGAAAAAGGTGTAAAGAATTCAGTGTGTTTATCATATAGAAGTCTGAGAGATTATTCAATTATTTGATTAAAGCACAGAATAGATATGTATACTATCTATATCTAAACTAACTGGGCAATAAAGCATTTCTTCATCAGTTAGACAGAGGTGTGGAAAGAATCAATAGCTGTAAATTAGAGTCTTCCTCGGGCAACTTCTGTAAATAAAACCTATTTGAAGACTGGATGCTGAGTATGAATAGTTAAGTATCTTTCACGATGATGCAGGCAGATTGTGGAGACAGTGGGATATCAACATGCAAGAGTGTGAAGAACAAGTTTAAAATTGAAGGCCCCTCCCAAATAATAGCAGAAGGAGAGTCTTTGGTGCACTGCCTGCCTCCCTAGTGCCTTCCAGGAAGGAATTCCTACTGACATGATAAAGTACACCAGAGAGCCAACAGGCTAGGACTGTGTCCCAAGCGTCTACAGGACAGGATGGACTGGAGCAGCCATATATTCAAGCCTTTTGCCTCACCATGTTCTGAAGTCCCCCAGAGCCTACTGTCACGCACACATTGGTATACCATTATTGATTCAAACCTGTGCATTTCAGAAATAGCTTGGAAGAACTGCTAGTCCCAGTTTGAACAGGAGGCAGCTTGTGGGGATTTCTGTGAACATGAGACACTTTGTATTGATCAGGCTGAACTCTGTAGTGTTCACTGAGTCCAGCCTCTACTACAGGACATCCCCATAAGGCCCAGGATTATAAAAAAGAGGTAGAGCAACTTTTTTACTCAGGCAGATAATGACAGGACAAGAGGAAGTGGTTTTAAACTAAAGAGGAGAGATTTAGATTAGAAGTTAGGAAGAAATTCTTCACTGTGAGGGTGGTGAGACACTGGAAAAGGTTACTCAGACAAGCTGTGGGTGCCCCATGCCTAGAAGTGTTCAAAGCCAAGTTGGATAGGGCTTTGAGAAACTTGGCCTGGTAAAAGGTGTCATGCCCATGGAAGGGAAGTTGGAACTAGGTGATCTTTAAGGTCCCTTCCAAACCATTCTATCCCTTTATATTCTATCCTTCTATGATACTCTAGCCCTAAATCAGTGGTGCCAGTAGCTCCATACCAGCTGTGACCATGGCTGTGCTCAACTTGCTTATCTAAACCTCTTTCAGTGGCATAACTCTGAATGCTAAGTAATTTTTTTTATTTGCTGACTTGTCTCCTGGTTTGAACCCATGTGGCCATTACTTCCTTCTTCCTGTACACTGTGACTAACAGATCTACCTAAGAAAAATGAGAAGTGACAGGGAAGGACACAAACACAGGAGCACAGGCACCCACACTGTAGAACAGTGACAAAGGTACATGGGCAGCTTTTTCATCTGGACCACCCGTATTCTTCCAGAACTGCTTTCAGGTACATTTCAGGATTTGGAATACAAATAAAGGCTGCTCCATGCCAGCTGGACTTAGTGCTGGAAAATGGTCCTGGATCTTTTTCGTTTGCTAGCACACATGTTGTCTGGGTGTCTTAGAAATTCTCCCTGCCCAGGATATTCCTATACCTTCCTTCCTGTATCATTGGTAAAGAAAAAAGAATCAGTTTTAAATACAGGATGCTACTTAATCTGAGTTACAGGGGGAAAAAATAAAAAGTAGTAATAGGCAAATCAACCTTACTTGTTAGTATTACATAATCAGAAGAGTATTTTTCTAAACATATATGTGTATATATATGTATCTATATATACATACGTTTTTCTCACGCATGTGGTAAAAAAAAGCTACTTGATAACTATTGAAAGCAACTCTGCATTTCAGAAGAGTAGACCTTAATTTTGCTTTAAATGACATATGACAGCAATATGAATGTAACATCAGCTGAGTCTGATGAATAAGTTTAACATTCCGGGGGTCAAAAAACCACAGATAATTCCACTGACTTCTCAGCATATTTTTGAAAAACAAAATTAAGAATTATTTCTTTATGGGATATTAAAGGCACTATGAAATAAAAGGTCTCAGTATTGCAGATCTAGATGAGTTATCACTACACCATGAAAATAATATTCCTGTCTTGAAACATGTATATAAGTCCTTTGCTGTGTCTTGCTGACCTCCTCAGAGGCAGTGTTGTGAGAACAGACTGTCATCCAATGTCCTTTACCATCAATAGAAAAAACCTCATGGGTCTCAGTTATCTTTGGATCAGGTCCCAGAACATTCCCAGATCTGCAGGACTTGGAAGACCACAAAATTATCTTATGAACAAAATCCTGATACTGCTGCTTCTCAGATAAATAAATTTAGATGAACTCAGTAAGACTGAGATCCAGTCATGATGCATAAATGCATCATCCTGCTAATCTAAGACGTGTATTATTTCAAGTTATTAGCAAACACATTACTAAACACAAAATTTGTATGAAAATTATAATTACAGCTCTTATTCATCTGCATAATTGATTTTTAAAATTGTTTATTTTATTTTCTTGAATCACATTATTTTTATGCAGTAAAATGTGACCATATCACATGCTTCTTAGTCAGCTGAAAAACATCCTAAACAAAATTGCCATCAGCCTGACATATCAAGAGCAGGTTAATGGTATCCTCTGTGCTGTTCACATCTATCTCTCCTGCTTCTCTTCTGCTTATTACCTGTTGTAATTAAAACAATGAAGGGTAGATGGCTCACAGAATGGAATTCTTAGCAGGTGATGCTCCCAGTTAATGACCTGAAATTTCAACCTCCATTTCTTTGTCTGCAGAATGAAAAAGAAGTGATTTAATCTTGCAGAAGAAAAGAGACAGGAGAGAAAACATGATGTATTTTGCTTCCTTTATCCATTTTCGTCCCCTTTACTGGACAGCAGCAGAAAACATGAGCTGGGAGGAGAGTCATGGTTCTAAAGATGGACAAACAGATGAATTATTTGTTGCTTTTTGTATTCATGAGAAGTTGACTGTCTCGGCACTTTCAGTAATGAATCATAAACACCACATTGTGTCATATTATATTGGACAAGTCATTTATCTAGAGTATATGTGAGACTAAATAAGAAAACAGGGAGCTGAGCTTTTTCCAGAGCTTTTTTTTACAGAAAGGCTGTACAAACAGTCTCAAATCAATCTTTTAATGTTCTGTGTGGTAAGAAACCATTATGCAATCTGTCTGCATCCTTTACAGCACAGGTCATCATTTGACATTCGAAGCAGGGAGGACCTCATAGCAGTAACCCCCAGATTCAGATGAAGGCTCCATCTGGGTCAGTATCCTGTGCTCATCACTAACCAGTAGTAAATGCTGAAGAGCAAAAAACAAGAAAAGCCTATATGAGACCTCTCCTGACTACCCTCCTGGCCTTGCCTACCTTCAGTTCATGGGATTTCCTGAGCCAGGAGTGGTTTACCTACATCTCCCTGACTGTCTACCAAGCTGTCAATACAGCTAAGCATTTTCTGTCTGTAACATCCATTGGCAAACAGTCCCACAGGGCTTATGAACTTTGTATGACAAAAATCACTGCTTTTTGTGTGTTCTGAAGTTGTCACTTATTGGCTTTACTTTGATGGCTCCTAGTTTTTGTGCTGAAAGACAGTCTAGGCTCCAGACCACTCCTGGCTCGGTAAATACTGTGAAGTATTGGCTCTAAGTGTCATTAGTGGGCTCTCTCTCTCAAGCTGAAGAGTCCCTGTCTGCTCATGTTTTCCTATTACAGAAGCCATTTCATATCTACAGTTATCTTGGCAGCCCTGCCCTGACTCCTTTCCAGGTCCACTCCAGGGAATGAGAACTGCACACAGTATTCAAGGTTGGGACAAACTGTGGATTTATGCAGTAGCATGACATTTTCTGTTTTGTTCTCACACTTCTTTCCTGACAATTCCTAACTCTCCACATGACTTCTGACCACTGCTGAGTGCTGAGCTCATGTTTTTAAAGAACTTTCTATTCTGATCCTCAGGTCTTGCTCCTCCGTGGTAAGGGTCAAGAGGTCATGAATCTTCATGTGAAACTAGGGGTTTTTTGTTTGCTATGTGCATTGCTTTACATGATCCATCTTCAAGTCTTTTCAGGTCCTTCTACAGTTTCCTACAAACTGCATTCATCTTTAGTCTGCCAAATAATTTTCTCATAAGCCAATTTTCTCATTGTACCATCTGATCTCTTTTCTGGGTCATGAACATACTAAATAGCACAATTTTCAGCCCAGTTCCCTGTTGAACTCTTCTGGGATCAACTCTCCCATTGCAAGAATTAAATGTTTGCCCCTGTCCTGCATTTCCTATCTGGAATTCAGTTCTTTATTCAGACTAGGATTTCTCCCCTTATTCCATTGCTTTATTTCCTTAAATGATTTTGTTTAAGGATTTCACTAAGAGCTGGTGGGAAATCAAATGGATTGTATCTTTTAGATCACTCTTATCTACATGCTTGCTGACCCCTTGAAAAACTCATTAGGGGTGCGCAGAATAGGATTTTCTTTCATGTAATCTGTGCTACTTTTCCCAAATGGGTCATATTGATCCATATGGCCTCTCATTCCATCCTCTACTACAAACCCTACTTAACTGCCTGTACAGATGTCCAGCTTACAAATCTGTAATTGCCCACTCCCTGTATGAAAACCAGGGTACAAGTGCAATATGGTTACTTACATCATGAACCACGACATTTTCTTTCTAAATCTTCCTGTCTATATGTACATATTGATCAATTCAGCCTGACTTTCTTTCTTTTTCTCTCTCTCACTGGAACAGAAGTTTCTCATTTTTACATTTTACCCCTGAACATGAAAACGAAGCCCAAATTGGTGATAATGAGAAAAATTTAACAACTGGTAATATTTTATAGCAAATTTTAACCTTAACTAACATAATTCATTGATCTAAGCTCATCAGGCTGGTAAATACAATGAGCTGGATATCTCTTTATTTGATGTTAATCTTCCATTATTTTCTTCTGTTGAATACATTCCCTGAGTTAGATGGGATCATGGACATCTATAGGATTTATCCCAAGCAAGCTAAAAGTCATATTTGCTCAGTTCCAAGAACCAAAGGCTTTCACCCAAACAGGAAGGAGAAGAAATTTTAACAGTTCTTGAAGCCCTTGTTTGTTACTGTATTTGAAGCAGGTGGTTCTGCTCTGTACTCCTGTTGGATGTGTTTGCCCATATGCAAAGATGGACATAAAGCAACTCTTCTGTTGGAATCCCAGTCTCTTGTGCCTGCAGAGCCACGTCTGACACAATTGTTTGTATTGACACTGTTCTTTCAAAACCTGACACCCCCATTCCTCATGTTCAGATCTAACTTGGTAAATGCACCCTATTCTACATTCTTCGTTCTAAATATTAGAAAAAGTTACTCTTTTCCTCAGACCAAGATCTCTCATGTGCAAAGTACTTGTCTTAAAATCTCATAATCCTGGGACTTCTGCTGTCCAGACAACATTCTGCCAATGATAGATACAGGATGGTCAGCAACTGCTGATCAATAGACAGTGGGATTACTTTATCACAGGACGACAATACTTATCAAAGCCTAGAACTGATAAATTGTTTTCTGCATCCTAGGATTATTTTTTAATTTCACATCTGCACAATCCAATATATTCCTGAATATTCAGTGTTTTTTACAGTTGCCTGCTTTTTAATTTTGGGTTAGCATACTTAATCCTATGAACTCCCAAACAGTGCTTTATATTTAGCAAAAACCCAACTTCCTGCTACTGGTCTAGCATGGTAATCCAGAATAGAAACCGATCATTTGATGGTGTTATTGTCATGAATAGAAAATGGAAAAATAAGATACATCCAAGAAACTAAGAATTGCAGATTTTGATGGTTCTCATCGTACAGCAGAAATCGCTGCAAGTTATAGCTACAAAATGCACAAAATACATTAAATCCCTGTTTGGGATGGAAGGTATCCTCCATCCACTTACAACCTCCTGTCATGGGGAAGGACACCTTCTGCTGGACCAGGCTGATCAGAGCCCCATCCAGCCTGGTCTTGAACACTTCCAGGGATGGGACGTCCACAGCTTCTCTGGGCAACCTCTTTCAGTGTTTCACTACGCCCACAGTAAAGAATTTATTTCTAGTATCTAACCTAATCCTACTTTTTTTTTTTAATTTTTCAGTTTGAAGCCATTCCCCCTCGGCCTGTCACTGCATGCTTTTGTAAAAAACCCTCTCTGTCTTTTTTGTAGACTGCCAACAAGTACTGGAAGGCTGTAATTAGGTTGCCCCTTCTCTTTTGCAGGCTGAACGATCGATCCCAAGTCTCTCAGCTTTTCCTCACAGAAGAGGTGCTCCATCCCTTTGATCAATGTTGTGGCCCTCCTCTGGACTCTCTCCAAGGGCCCAGGTACTTCCTGTGCTGGGGACCCCAAAGCTGGATGAGTTGTCTCCTGACATTACTGGACTGATCTTCTCAGATTCAACCCAAAAGATACATACTGGAAACAAGCTATTTGTAAAACACAGTTGCTGTGTTGTGCTGTAGGAGTCTAAGCACGTTAGACAACCTTCCCACAGGGATGACTGATAGCTGGATTATTTAATATAGACCAATTCATGATAGACCAAGAAGTAATGGGCTCAAGCTGAGAGAGGGTGTATTTAGATTGGATTCTAGGAATAAAGTCTTTACTGCGAGGGTAGTGAGGCACTGGAACAGGCTGCCCAGAGAAGCTGTGGATGCCCCATCTCTGGACATGCTCCAGCCCAGGCTGGAAGGGGCTTTGAGCCACCTGGTCTAGTGGGAGGTTTCTCTGTCTATGGCAGAGAACCGGAACCAGAACTAGATGATCCCTTCCATCCCGAAACACTCCGCGATTCTCTGTTGCTACGTTTTGCCATTCTCCAGACGATTCCAGTGCGAGGTTTACTTTGAAGCAGAACCTCTGCCTGTCACCGCTTCTACTGGTTACGCAGGCCCGTTGAGGGCTCAGCCTGGCAGGCACAAGACACGTTCGAGCTCACAGCGCTGCGGTGCGCTCGCTGAACCGGCGCTGTCCCGGGCTCTCCTCACGCGAGGGCGGCGGGAAGCGGGACGGCGCCGCCCGGGAGGGGAGGGGCGTGGCTTGGTGGGGGGCGTGGTCACCCCGCTCGCGCCGCCCTCCCGCGCAGGCGCCCGCGAGCGGAAGTGGTACGGCGCGGGGAGGGCGGCGGCGATGGCGGAGAAGTTCGACTCCCTGGAGGAGCACCTGGAGAAGTTCGTGGAGAACATCAGGCAGCTCGGCATCATCGTCAGCGACTTCCAGCCCAGCAGCCAGACGGGGCTCAATCAGAAATTGTGAGGGGCCGTTGTCGGGGGCGGGCCGGGCCGGGCTGCGGGCCTTTTCCCCCTCGAGGCCCAGGGCTCTCTCTCCCTGGCTGGGCATCGCTGGCTTCGTACCCACCGTCAGGGGCAGCGCAGCGACCCCGAAATCCGCTGAGCCCCACCCGTTTTTCTTCCCAACAGGAATTTCATGGTGACGGGCTTGCAGGATATCGACAAATGCCGGCAGCAGCTTCACGATATCAGCGTGCCCTTGGAAGTTTTTGAGTAAGTCTGTGCGTGCCTGGAAGGGGAGGTGCTGCAGTCGGGGACTCGAGGTAGTCTGGCTTTGCGGCGTGGGTGTTTTGGCTGAGGGGTGCTTGTCCCAAATTTCTGAATGCCTCCTGAGAACGTGAGTAGGCGGAAGGAGGTCAGAAGTGCTTGTGAGAAGGCAGAAAGGTGGGAGAAGTGATAAAACATACACCTGTCTTCATAGAACCAAGGGACGCTTTGAGTTGGAAGGGACCTTAAAGTTCGTCTAGTTGCAGCTCCCCCACCATGGGCAGGGATGCCATCTGCTAGATAAGTTGCTCAGAACCCTGTCCAGCCTGGCCTTTCAGATTTTTTTTGACTTCTACATGTGTAGGCAGTGACACGAATTCTGCCAAATTTAGTGATTTTGTAACATCACAGGGTGGGTTAGGTTAGAAGGGACTTTCAAGAACATCTGGTTGTAACACCCCTGCCATGGGTAGGGACACCTATTTAGTAAGTCAGCTTTCATTTTTAAAAATAGACTTTTGCACTAAATTAGGATCAGGATTTAAAGCTGCAAGTGAAAATAAAGTAAGTCAGTACTCAGGTGTTTAGTTTCAGGAGTTGACAGTCTGGCAGCGAATGGGAACATTAAAAGAAAAATAAACAGAAGAAGAGCTATACTAGAGAGCTTTTGTGATATAGCTGACAAGTTAATTTACTGGTGTTCTTTCTGAATCCAGCTGTTAGTGGTGTGCTGTTCTCCAGTGCTTTACTGTCTGTACATGACTTTTTTTTCAGTTGGGCTTTTACTCCAACTATAAATTTGTGATGACTCTCTTGTATGTTCTTTCCAGCATGTTTCCCTTTGCCAGGAATTGTATTGCCAAACAAAATTGCACACAGGTTTGTTGATACAGCAGTGTTAATTTTTTACTCTTTGCTGTGGTATGTGCAGCTCCTCATCCTTCATTTGCTGGGTGCCATATTCCCGTGTGCTTAATGCTCACCATGTCCTAAGTAGTCCACTTCCTGGCTAGGGCCCTTTCAGTGTCTTGGAAAAGGACCATCTTCCTTTGATTATCTGTGCTTATTGCCTGTGAAGAGCTGGTGTATATATATATATATATATATATAGTATACTTTTAATACTTTGTTCAAAGCTCTCCAGGCTTTCTGAAAACAGAGGTTTGCTGGCCATGGCCTTGTCCTTGAGCTGCCTTTTGGAAATGGCTGAGTATAGCTGTGGTGGTTTTTAAAATACACATTTCAGAGAATGGTAGAAAGGAGAAGACAGCAAGATGAGTAATTCTGTACCTTGGAGAGCATCCTAGTAGGAATGTGATAATTTAGTAGTGTCTTTTCTGTTTTCAGATACATAGATCAAGGCCGCAACCCTCAGCTTTACACTAAAGAGTGTCTGGAGCGAGCTTTGGCTAAAAATGAGCAAGTGAAAGGAAAAATTGACACTATGAAGGTAAACCAGAATTAATGGAAGTACAATGTCACAATGTTTTTGATAAGTTTTTACTTTTCTGTAAATATGTGAGTATTTTTCACTTGTGCACTTACTAACTTCTGGTATTATGTGATTTGCTCTGCATCCCTGTGTCTTAATTGGTGCTGATATGGCCTCTTCAGGAAGGGAAACCTGTAGTTCATCCCACAGTTGGGGATGCAGCTTTGACTGTTATTTTATACTGGTTGAATCTGTATGTAGCAGTAGAGATATTTTACTTGGTTTTTTTGCTGGTGTGTAATTTTACTGTGTGCAGACTTAGAAATAAGCAAAACAAAAGGGGTATTTTTTCAGTCTTGAATGGGTAGTAGAGCATTAAAATGCCAAATGTGCTCTGTAATCATCAGTTAATCTTTATAAAATTAGTGAAAATGCATGCCAGTGTTCATGGGTTTCTGAACTTGTAGTTTCATTTAGTATGAACCTAAGCATTCTGTTTAACTCCTGGAACTACTGCAGAAAAACACATTCAGAAAAGAAAGTTTAGTGAGTTCTGAGAATGTTCTTTGGCTGAACTTAGTGTGGAGGATGACAAGTTGTACTGCAGAATATGACATATGGGGATAAGTCCTGAGCTTCTCTTTCTTTTCTCTGTGCTTGTGAAATTGTGTACTTCTAAGACAGGTGTGAGTTGCTTTTTGAAGGTGGAGTGGATTCCATATCATATCAAGAGGGCATGTCCTTAATCAGTTTTCCTTAGTAAGGTCTGGCAGATATTGGTGCTCCGGAGAGGACTAGAGAGATCCAGCTGCTTTGTATTTCTTAGGAGAAAGTGCAAGTGAATTTCTGGGAATTCAAGGACATTTTCATTTGCCTGGTGCATTCCTCCTAGATTTCACTTGGGCATTTTCTGTAGATTTTGTAGATATAACTTTCTTTGCTTCTGTGGTTTTGGGGGATTTTGGGTACTTCAGTTCACTGAGAGGTGTGTTGAGTACAAACCTTTCTGTTCATCAGGCAGCATTACTTAATAAAAATGAAATAAATTGTCCAGATGATGTATATATGTTTTTTTTTTCTTTTTCCAGAAATTTAAAAGCCTGCTAATTCAAGAACTGACAAAGGTATTCCCAGAAGATATGGCAAAGTACAAGGCTATTAGAGGAGAAGATCCTCCTCCTTAAGTTGGCCTTTGATAGCTCTAAAAATGTCCTATAAACTGACATCACCTTTTAAAAACATTGATTGGAGAGAGAAAGGGATTCCAAGTCCTCCTAACAACTGTACTAAAAATGGCAGTGGTGACTGTAAAGGAGCTTGGTGGTTGTTCATGGTTCTCAAGCTGCTGAATCTTTCTGAAGACTTCTATTCAGTGATTGTGGTTGAAACTTCCTATGGTAGTCTGCTTTTCTTTCCTGAAGGGTTTGAGAAATGTGATTGCCTACAGGTCATCAATGCAGAACATTTCCCACAAAGTGCATTTCCATAGCAGAAAAATGTTTTTTGTCTTCTCTGAAAAGTGTGCCTCGGGATTGTGGTCTCATCTGTTTTTTAAGAGAAATGCATTTATTACACTTGATTATTTTTCATTTGTACACTTAAGGGTTTTTTTTACTGCAGTACCAACAGTTGACTGCTTTGTCTTGCCAAGTTCTGCTGAGCAGGAGCCTGTCAAGGGCTGCAGTTCTCATGTGTCATAATTACTTGCAGCCAGAAAAGCCTTCAGATCTTGATTTGTTCTGAGAGCTGCAGTGCAGATGGCTGAGGATATAAAAAGTGAGCATACCTGGGCACCAGCTCCTCTACAACTTTAATATTTTGTACAGTATTTAATGTAAGTTTTTGTTTATTCATTTTCTGCAAGCAGGTTGTTGAATAAAAATTTGAAAAAAAATCTAGATCCTGACTTTTTTCTTATGTGTGCTTCTCTTTGGGGTGTGACCTGAAAGCTGTGAAAAAATAGCACATTCCTCAGTTCCACAATCATAGAAAATGTGTATCAAAACTTGGCTCTTAAAATTTTACATCTCAAGGTGGTGTCAGCTTGGTATTTTGTTTTATGATGAAAAGTTAATTTTAGTACCTGAAACAGGAGATTTTGGGGATGAGTAATTGTCAAGTCCTAGTTAGCTGTGAGCTCATTTCTGGGATCTATAGCTGTTCATACATAAGAGAGCCCCAGTATGGAATAGGATGGTGGCTCCTCACCCAGGACTCAGAGGGTTGTGGGTTTGTGGGATAGATTTAGTTTGCATTTGTGACGCTGGAGTCCTTTGTGCTTATGTTTGTTCTCCCAGATCTATCTCGACCTTTTGCATCAGCAAATTATTTTATTACTTCAACTTTCTTCTGGTTGCTAAATGGAGTGGTTTTGGGCAGGAACTTCAGAATAGCACTATATGCATGTGCTCCATAGCAGGCCTGCCTAGTCTGCTAAACACTGAACAGGGATTTAGACATGTCTGGAGCTATCGGTGGCACAGTTTGCGCGCCTGAAGCACAGTCTATGGTCAGTTACCTGCCTCAAGTAGAGCCCATCCATGATGGACATAGCAAGAGGAAAAACAAGACCAGAGAACTGTGTGTTCCTTTTAAAATTTGTTACCTACCAGTCTAAGTTAATTCAATTGCTGCCTGATATTACCCTGCTTGTTTTTTCTTGTATTTGTTCCACCTCTAATGACTTTCACCTTCACAATTTTACTGTATGAACTTGGAAGAGAAAAGTGACAAGGAAAAGACACTCCATGTTTGTGTTTGGCTCAGCCTGGATTGTGCTGGGTCCCAGGAGCTGCTGGAGCAAGGCCTGTGACTGCCAAGTGGGATGTGTACAGGGCACAAGTAAAGAGGGTTTTTCAACTGTGTGTGTAATGTAGTCGGAAAAGCTGCTTAAGAGCAAAATTGTTGACAGCAGGCCGGGGAAACTATATTTAAATGATAATTGAGAGAACATTTAGGAGGGAAGAGGCCTGTAGGTACTGGTCTGGATACTGGAGTATTCTGTCACCTAGCACTGACACTTGCTTGGGTGTCAGGTTTGGTGGAGGAGGACTCTTTGAAACTGGTGCTTCCAAAAAGTCTTGTTTGTATCTCATGGATTTGTAGAATCACAAAAGAGTTTTCATTGGAAGAGACCTTAAAGATTGTCTAGTTTCTACTCCCCTGCTATGGGGGAGTTGCTCAAAGCCCTCTCCAACTTGGCCTTGAGCACTTCCAGACATGGGCATCCACAGCTTCTCAGGACAACCCATTCCGGTGTTTCACCACTCTCACAGTGAAGAATTTCTTCCTGATACCTCACCTAAACCTGTCCAATTTCAGTTTGAAGCCATCACCCTTAGCCCTGGGATTAGCTTGGATTTAGAGAGCCATGAGAGATAAGCAGCTGCACAGCCCAGAGGCCCTGAAAATGTGTGAAATGTTTGCTCTGTAAGTGTATTGACTTATTGTTGTCAGTAGTTAATGAATTAATTACCCAAGGCTGGCCACAGTGAAGATGGCTACCCCCATAAGACCCATGCCTGCTGATGAGAAGAAGGTTTCAGGCTTCCCCAGCTCAGAGAGGTGATTTACAGCCAAAGTAGGGCTCACATGCTTTCCCTGGATATCTAGGTGGTTGTGGTAAACGTCACAAATGGGATAGTTAGTGGAGGTGGAGGATTAGGGAATAATATTAGCTCACATCATCACGAAATCTCAGCTGCCTGTTTTGTGAGGAATCTGTCTAAGAGAACATTTTTTTTTGGGTGGTGGATATATACATTAGGAATAAAATAAAAAAAATCCAATCTCAGTTAAATCATCAGGTTTCATGTTCTGCTCTGCTTCTGTTCCAACTTTTTGATACTTTCTTATTCTATTATTTTATGCTTGCTTCACTTACTGGGCTTTCTGGGCTAGTGATGCAAAATACTGTTATTGCTGCAACTGTCCATGTTTAGCATAATATTGAAGAGAGGTAACTGTTGTAAATTATGTTGGTTGCAGAGAAGAAAAGGTGGCCAGAATGAGTGCATATAAATTAATAATGTAGAATGAGAATTGCTAGAAACAGTGGTGTTTTCCATTTCCAATTGCATATGGACAATGAGAAAAATCCAGCCTAATTTTTCTCATTTGTTAATTGGTTCTCTGAAAAGGAGCCTGTCTGAATTATCCTGATGTCTGCTTTGTTTGATGATAACCTTCAAGGCATTTGATAAAGGAGACTGTTAGATCTGTCCTTTTTCCTACTCTCTTACCTGGATTTCATGGTTGGAGGTAAGATGGAATTTTATTGGAGGGTAACATTAAAACAACATCAGCCAGGCAGCAAAGCTTCTACAATAAAAACTTTTGCTCTTTAATTATGTCAAAGGAAGGTTTGAAGCTATTCAGGTTTCAAGTGCATCCTTGCATTTTTAGTAAGATTAATAACATTTTGGAAATAATAGGGTGTATGTAATTACAGATAACTATTTTTTAACAATTATTACATGCATTGTGAGATGAGAAGATGCTAGATAATGCTGCTGAGTACACAGTTATATAAAATGGAGTGCTTGATTGTATACTCCATTTAGCATAAACAAAGTCAGTGTAAAATTCTTTTGCTCAGGTGCAGAAAGAAATGGATCAAGAAGATGCTAAGGATTTTGCTGCAACCTGTTAAGACTCAGCGTCGTCTCTGTCCCTTTTTTACCGGAAGTAGAAGCAGTTGGATGCCCAGCCTTCCCCTGTCCTTGAAACGTTTTTTGCTTAAACCTCCTTGTGAAGAACAAGTAATGCAGAGCTGTGCAGTCTGACAGGGACAGACAGAGCTGCTACAGGAGCTGGATGCTGCTCAGCTGTTGGTTTATCCAGCCTATAGCTCTTGTTAATTTGTTGTTTCTTTTTTTTTTTTTTTTCATGCAGATCAGGGCACTGTCATTGGTAGCCAGTTCTCAGCGTAAGATGAATCACCGGTGTGCCTGAGACAATCTGTTTCTCTCATGCCACTCAGAAAAGAGTTTCTTGATTGCAAAAAAAGCCATCCTAGGCAGAGCAGTTTGGGCTTCGGTGGTTGACCTTTCTAATTCAGTTGGATGAACTGCTAAGTGGTGGGAATAGTTTGACAATTTCCCAAATATTTAATATTGTGATGTTTTTATAAATTGCTTTCTTCGATGAGTGCAGTTCCCAAGTGATTGAAAGTGCTTATTGTATGATTCTAGCAGTTACCCCATGTACTCCATAATCTCATCTCTGACTCTCTTTTGATCACAGAAACAGAGCAGATAAACTCTTCAATCCACTTCTTTTTGCCCTTAATGATCTTTGAGATTTTAACTAGATCAGTTAGAAACTACTCACTGAACTTGCAGTTTTACTGAAACCTTGCTAAATAAATGTATTTAAAAGGCGAATTCTATAAACAAAGACTTAAAAAACGTGTAAGCAAACACTCAGCTTAATAGCAAGTTCATAATAGAGAAGTATCCCTGCCAAGAATATTTCTGGATACTGATGTTTCAACACAAAGTCATTTCTTACTCCACAATGATTAATAGCTGCAGCGTTTCTGGGCAGGTGCCAGATGTCCTTCCAGCTCTGCAGAGCAGAGAGCCAAGGTGACACAAATATCTGCCCTGCTCAGGGAGAACTGTGCTTGCTGCATGTATTTCAATTACTTCCATACGCTTAAGATCCTTTGGTATATTTTCTTAATTAAAGTAATGGAGAAGCAAGTAAAGTAAGAGATTTTCATTTAAATGTATAAGAAATTCCATTTTCAAGCTTATTATTTGTTTTAAAGTTTTACTACATTTTCAATAATAGACTATTACCTACTATCTTATTACATTTGACCTATACTTTTTTGAGACATTCTCTGACTTGATTGAAGCATAAGACCCAAGAAGTTCCAGCAGATAAAAATGGCTTTGAATAGATCTCTAATCAAACACCAGATGTCACTCGGTCTAAGATTATTTAATGTCATTTCTGGTCATCACTTATTAGGTTACAATACTTAAATGAATAATTGAATAGGAATCTGCTACTCAATAAAACAAAAGATGGATTCAGTGATACAGCAAATCCTGTTTAAGAGAAGTATGTTAAAGAAACCCAACAACATTTCTTCTCTCAGAGACCTTAGGTATAAGCTATGTGACATTGCTTTTTACCCAGCCTGGGAATTTCTCCACTTAAGCAGCACACTGCAGAAGACACATAGCTTCAGGTATACACTGTTTCCTTGGACAGACTTTCTGTTTTTATATAAATGGACTTTCTAAAGTTGCTCTGCTCTGGGTACACGTAACCTCTGTCATCTCTAGAGGTTGATACTCATGGTTGCAGCGCATTACGATTCGAAGAAAAATCTAACTTGCTGCTCAGCTTAGATGCTCTACTTAGATTGAGTGGTGGGGAAAGAACCCTTAGGAGTACATGTTGAAACTCACTGAGGTCGTGGTGAAAGGAAAAGAAAGGAAGTCTTTTTTTCTCTCATCTTTTTGGCTCCAAAATTTATCATAGAATCAGTTACAAACTTGCCATGCAAATATTGCTGTTGCTATTACCCTTTATCGTTGTTTGAGGAACACAAACAACCTAAGGAAATATCACAGGCAGGTGAAGAGAGGATTTGCAGGCAGAGAAAATTGTGCCTCAGAACAATGTAGCAGTGCACAGCTGACTGACTGACTATGCTTCTCCAGCCTCCACTGACTGAGGATGTGTAGATGCGGCGCTTGCTGACGTGGTTTAGTGGTGAACTTGACAGTTCTGGGTCAATGGTTGGGTTCAATAATCTTGGGGATCTTTTCCAACCTTAACTATTCTATGATGTATATTACCTTTGAGCTTTATAAGTCTCAATTTTTTTCCTCCATGAATTTTTTGGGCTGCCCTCTGAATGCCTTTAAAACTGGAACATCTACAAAATCTCAGAGCAAGGAGTTCCACGGTTCATATTTGCATTATGTGAAGAAGTCTGCTTTCATTTGTTTTGATTTAGTCATCCACTAATTTAATTCTTAGTGCTTGCATTGGAAGATGTATGAAGAACACATCTTCTTTTCTCCTCTTCACTTGTGGTTGTATAGAATACTGCAATATTCCCTTTCCAATCATATTTTTTCCGGGCTTCAGGCTACTCTGTTCCTCATACAGAAGCCTTTGTGTGCTTCAGACCATACTTGCCACTCTTCTCTGAACTGTTTCCAATATTCACTTTAGTCTTTTTAAAAACTGAGATGCTCTAAGATTCTTTATAAGGTATTTTGTTGAAGGCCAGCAGGAATCCAAACAGTCTGCCTATGCATCTTTGATTTCTAACACTCACACACACTTTTAGGGAGCTCCAACAGCCCTCCCAAGAATCTATGTAAAGCCTTCCCTGCACCAAAAGCTCTAGCTTATTTCTAATGCATACTTCCCTTAATAGATAATCTTGCTTTTGGTGTTCCTTGATGGTTGAATGTTCTTCCTTATCATTTCAGGATTATAAATATAGTTGGCAAGTCAGATTCCTGACCTACAAAGATATCTGCACACATTGTATTTATCCAGAACCATGCCATTTAAGGCAAAGACAATATACACAGCTTTTAAGCAAACATTTGCATAAAGTATATGTCAATTTCTGTTCAAGTATAAAGCCTTCCAGTATTTTTTCAGAGGATTTGTCAACATGGATAGAATGTTTAGAAATCCTCTTTTCTAAATGATGGCAAAGGAAAAGGACCTTAGCCACATGTGCTTTTGCTGGATCAGATACATGTGCTTTTTGACAATAAATATTAAACTGGGAGTTATAGAGACATCCTCCTTTGCACAAAGATCCTCTAGCCTAAAACCATATTGCTGTGTCTAAGACCTCTTGCCACTGATATAACATTAATGTCAAAACAGCTTTATAGACTAAGTTTTAGTATTGTAGCATGTTAACTCACCCCTGTAAGCCATCTGGGAACTACATCAGATGCATTTTGAAAAGTACAGAAAAAAAGAATTTCTGTCTCACAGCTTTGGCATTTCCTTTTCTTATCTTCTTATCTGCACTCTGGGGCTGGTCAAGTAAACACATACGCATTTAAATGAATATGTAAAAGTTCAAACTATCACAGCCTGCGGTTGTACAATCATTTAAACAGCTACAGCCACATGTTAGTGATTATGTGTAAACAGATATAAAAATGGTATTTAAATGTACAGGTATGCAGTCATCCAGTCCTACACAACCAGGAATTGTGCATCTGTCAGGTTCTAATGGTTCCACACCACACTGTGCATATCATACAATACTGACATTTTCTCATGTAAGAAGCCAGGAGTCCTTATTTTAACTATAATTCTATATTCTCTAGTAACTTTTATTTTTGTAAGTGACTATATGTACTTTGTGTAGTAGTATTGAACATTATCCTGGAAGCTGTGGCCATATTGTAGCTCCATGAGCTGTAACAGCTGCTTTATTTACTCTAGCAAATTCATACAGATTAAAGCCACAGCACAAGAGAGCTATTAAAAATTGAAAGGAATTATAGCAATTTTTCTGGTCTGTTTTCTCTAAGTGATCTGGTAAACTGCAGAGCTAGAAAACTGCAGAACAATTTCCACACAATTTTGTCCAGTTGTCAGTAGAATAAGAGAGGGTTGAAGTGGGTCCTAATAATCAAATACATGGTTAATGGGATATGTATTCCCTTCAAAGAAGGCAACCTGAAGACTCATCAATAATTATAAATTGTTTCAGATTATTGAAACTGGTTTATCTCCTGGGAATAGCAGCAGAAAAAAATATTGCAGAGGCAGCAGTATTTGGGGAGATGTGATGATGAGGCAAAAGGCTATTCCAATCCTTTTTTATAGTAGTTGCCTTTGCAACAGACCTGAGGCAGCCCCAGTAAGGGCAGGAGCAAAGATTTAGATTTGCCTGAGGAATTGACAATATTCTCCCATTCTTCCGTTGGTCTGAATCGACTCTGTTCAGTAGGATAAAAATCTTGTTTAATTTTGCATCTTTTGCAATAACTGTGGAACCGAGGGACCTGAGGGCAGAGATCGATTTACTGCCTCTTTAGTGTTTAGTTGCACCGACCAACAAATTGTTTGCTAATTTCAAAGGACTGACATATTTTAAAGGAAGATGCTGCCCTATTGTTCCAGAGAGAATATGCAAAACTGACTTGATTTTTTTATACAGTTGAAGCTCTTATACAACAGCAACCTTTAGTATTACTGCAACTAAGATAAAAATTGCAAAACCAGAGTGACTGTAAATATTAAACACAGAGAATTCAAAAGAAGATAAAGAACTTAATAAAATGCTTATGTATAAGGCTAGAAGAGACAAGATCATCTTACCAGCCCTACTACATTCCTGAGAAATTCCTAATATTGGAGAACATAAGGTTTCACTCAGGCATTCTTTGACTTAGTTATAAAAGTTGAGCCAGGCTACACTGTTTCACTAAAAACCAGACAGAGTCCAAAAGCAGGTCTTGGACATGAGGGCTCTGATGTAAACTAAACCTTGTGACCTGCAAATTTATGAGCAAGCTCTAGCAGTTACATGCCTGATCAAAGTGATGACTCATTGTATCCCTTGTTTTTCTCTCTGCTAGTGACTTATCCGTCAGACAGGAACAAAGCCAAAACCCTAAGAGAGTAAGTCTTGTTAATGGTGTGCTGGGAATAGGGGTGTGCTGGGAATAGTGAGGGACAGACTTCCATCCTGATGTCCTCATCAACACCTCAGGTAAACACTGCCAGAGAATTGCTCAGATTGGAAAAAGCCTTTAAGACCGTTGAGTCCAGCCATTAACCCAGCACTGCCAAGTCCAACATTAAACCGTATCCTAAGTGCCACATCTACACAGCTTTTAAATAGCCCAGGGCTGCGAATATTCAGCACCAAAGTCCTCTTCTTGCAGAGCAGCACAGGTAAAGCTGAGGTGCAGTGTGCAGGTGTGCTAGGCTGCAGTTGCCTGAGGGGCCCCCAAAGTGCTCTTACAGTCCTGTCTGCAATTTCATGTCCCCACAACATCCATACCCTGTATCAGGAATCAGCCTGGTAAGATCTAACACATATACACCCTGTACAGTTTTTAAAGAGTAAAACTATCCTTGGTGCTCATTTATGTGAAGCAGCATTTGAAAATGGAACCCTACTGTGTAAAAAAGCAACCAGCCCACTGTCATCCAGAAAATAGCAGGAGTGAGGCATCCCCAAAGAGCAGTGGAAATACTAATTTTCACAATAATCCTTTGGCAAGTGTGTTCAAGTCGCAGAATTATAAGGTGAATGAACAACATAAGCACAGGCCATAGGCAGAGGAGATGGAGGAACTGGACTCCAGCTGCCTTCAGATTAGTTCCTCAGATAGCCTAGAAATGTTTTACATGTGCAGTACAGAAAATCAGAAATCGTGCCAGCCTTAAACTGAAAGAGTGCTAAACTGATCAATATGACAAAATGTTTTGAAGCAGCATTAGCTTGCAAAGCTGCTCAAATCTGTTTCGTTGAGGCTGTGTTAAAATTAATTTTAATGCATTTTAGCAAGTGTGTCAAAAGAATTCTGAGGGGAGAAGTCTATTGATACAAATCACTCACCAAACCCAGAGTGAATGGTTTTACAGCATGACATATAAAACAACTTTTGTCTATTTAGCAAGATGCCCTAGGAACCAATTTTCTAGAGCCATTGTAATTGCTCACCATGAAAATTGCAGGTTGTGTTCAAGAAAGGCTAAATACAAGCAGAACCTTTGTGCGTTTGCTCCACTTTCTGCCGAGCAGCTTTGGCTGCAGCTTTCTGAGCATCGTATCTCATTTACAAGGTGACCCAGAACACAAAAACCTTGTAATTAGCCTGAAAATCCAACCTGCTTTCTCTCCCTGCCTGCCAGCCCCCTCGCCTTCTGCTGCCCTTGGTTGCGATGGCAGCGTTTTCCCAACAAAGGGGGGGGGTGGTCCCATGCAGAAGTAGAACAGTGGAGCCAAGACAGTCAGAGCTTTTGCATGCGGGCAGATAAATATTCATGATGCAACTGTGTGCTTAAGAGCTGCTTTTTGAATTAAGTTCTGAGGCTATTGTTCACCCTCAAATAACACCCAGAAGAAACTTTTCCTTATTTAAAAATAAACAAATTCTTAGATAGACCGCAAATGTGAAATGACCTTCCTTCCCCAAACAGCAATAAGGAAGTGCCAAGAGAGAAGGAAGAAGGATGAATCAGGTGCTTGACCAGTGTAAATTGGTCTATTGAGATCTGTAAAACCTCCTCAGCTTTCACTAGGTGACAATTATCGTTTGGCCCATCGTATTCATGGTACAATCCAAAGCAGAATCATTCTAACTGATGAGAAGTTACGCAATGATCTATGTATTACTTCGGGGTATGTGGTACAAATTTCTTACATGGTACAAATCACAAAAGGTCATATGTAAATACATACATCTGCAAATGTATTAAGGTGCTGATCTTCTTTTCAATTATTTCCCATCTTATCTGTGTGGCTTTCTCTTTTTTTCATGTCACTAAATTTTTTTATTTACCTTGAGATGGTACAACAACCAAAATGTCTGAATATGCTTTGGCACCTACTTTAGCACAGGAAAAAAACCTCTCAAAGTAACAAATAAAAAGTACTCTGGGATGATTTCAACAGGATTTTTTTTTAAATAGTTAACACCTATGCTGACCAGGGCTTATTTCAGCTCATAAATCTTATAAGCATCAAAAAAGATGCTGTACCTTCAGCAGAATACTGATTACTCTAATACATCTTTCTACCTTCAAGTGACAGAGATTCAGATACTAAAAAATAGGACTTGAGTGGTAGAGATCAACTTCAGGTTTGGTGACATTAAAACATCTCAAGGAAAGGCATAAAACTGAGGAAAGAAGCTGCTTCTATCTGGGTATCCACATTTGGATTAAGAATTTTATATTTTTTAACCAGTGTATGAATGTTATATGTTAGTGGCAGGCTGCTGTAAAGTGAAAGACTGAGAAGTACTCTATCACTATAAAGTACACTTTGGTTTCTTCTAAATAATGCAAAGTACACTGTAATTCATTCTTGAAATAACAGAATTTACTTGTTGAAAGTAATAACTTACGTAGTTACTTAGCAACTCAGACAATACTAACACCCTTAGCCAGATATCAAATCCCTTTTCTGAATTTCTGACAGTATCTTTCCTTTCATTTAAAGCTTTGGAATTGCTTCCCTGCCTCTTCTGCTCTAAACCCAAGGCTCTCCGCTTCCTTTTCTCTCTGTTCAAGAGGTAGCCTTGATTTAGGGGAAGTGATTCCGCAGAATTGAAAACTGTGATATATTTGATACATCTCTATGGCCTTTGAACCATTTATGAGGAAAGGCAGCTGGCTTTTGTTTTCATTAAGTAATTTGGTTAATGTTAATTGATTTTTTTATCTTCTTTGTCCTGAACCACACATGTTGTTGATGTGACTTGGATAAGCAGAAAAGTGGACTTCATAGGATATGGGAATAAACTTCCCTTCCATGCTGTAAAAGAGAACTTTTGCACCAGACTTTGATCAGATGTGTGCAGTGAAATGACAAGAGGAAAATTTTCCAGCAACAAGGCAGAGCAATAGAAATGCCAGTGACATGTAAGGAAGGAATTCTTCCATGGTGAGAATAGTTAAGAACTGAAACAGGTTGACCAAAGAGGTGGTAATTGTCTTTCCTTGGCAATTCTCAAGACTCACCTGGATGACTTCCAGAAATCCTCTCCAATCGTGTTTTCTGTAATTCTATCTAGGGGACAAGTTGTTTGTATTTTTCTGTGATTTCTGCACTGGGACACATTATGGGTTACTTTCCCCACTGAAATACATTATGAAGATGACTAGGCCCCATGATGAGGCTTAGGTAATAGAACAGAGCATGAGAACATAGGGAACATAATAGAAACTGAGCAGCTGGCAAACATTATAGTGTAACACCATGGAAAACACTGGATTTCACAGCTGCTTATGGGGGGCTATGTGAGAGAAGGACAGCCTTCCCGGGTAACTGTAAGAGAACTGGAGGACAATACTGGAGTCCTTTTGGGGAGTGCAATCTTGGGAAAAAAACCGCAGTGTCCAGGTTACCCTATCAATAAGCCTTGTAGAGATTTGGGAAAACTTCTTCACAGGAAGGGTTGTGAAGCATTGGAACAGGCAACTCAGGGAAGTGATTGACTATCCATGAAGGTATATCAAAAATGTGTAAATGTGGCACTTGGGGACACGGTTTAGCGGTGGACTTGGCAGTGCTGGGTTAGCAGTTGGACTGGATGATCTTAGAGGTCTTTTCCAATCTTAATGGTTCTGTATCATGTAAAGCTGAAATATAGTAGCTAAAGGTATCAGAAATGCCAAATGTTGTTATGGATGTATCAAAACTGGAACAAAAATAAAAATAACTGCAGTGTTTATTTGGGAGAAGACAAGGGTGGGAAAAAAGATGGATCAAGGGAGGGGGGCAGGAATTACAAGCATAGGAAAATGGAGAAAACTGTGGATAGATGAGGACAGCCATGTGTAAGCAAGCTGCTGGTTGATATGTCTGTCTGACCAAGTCCTGCATCAACTGCAGTTTTTCTTCCCTTCTTCTTATATCCTATTCTTTACTATATTTTCCCTGTGGAGTCTCACTCTCTAGCCTGTGCTTTTGTGGAGAAGTCTGTGTCAGCAGCCAGAGAAGGGGTCACAAGAGTGCACAGTGCAGGACAGAAGGACAGCACAGGATGTAGACATCCCTCTGAGATGAGGGAAAGCAGATTAGGTCTGGGGCCTAAGAATTGCCAACGTGAAATGGAAAACTTGGCAGAGCCGCTTCTGAGAAGAGCTGATAGCTGATACCCAGTCATTACAACACTCATTCCTTAGTCCCTCCTCATTCCAGGTGGGACAGGATCAGGCTGAATACCTCCAGCAGGAATAGAACTTTGAAGGGCTAGATATAAAATGCTTTGCCTTGTTCAGTAACCTGACTCTTTTAACCTTGATGTTTCTGATCCAAACATCATAGTACATATTGCTGGCAAACAACAAAAAAAAACAGGAAGAGGGCTGAGGGAAAGAAGTATGCAGCAGTAGATGTTTGCGTATTCTTTTCTTAATTGCTTGGCTGCCATGGAGATAAGCATAGTGCATAGTTCCAGCAGGAACTGCTGTTTTTCTTAAACATGCAATTCTATAGCTCTGTGTATGTCTTTCAAGCCTTAAAAATAAAGTATTTCAGGAGAGATTGGCTTTAGGAGTACCAAACCTCACATCCACAAACTATATTGTCTTTCAGTGGTCTCTCAAAAACTTGAGACTAAGGACTGTGTCTCCATACCTGAGGTTTTAAAACGAGTTTTGAAGAACAAGAATTTTGTCTGTGAGTTGTTTTAATAAGTTATTTAACTCTATGAGCTTTGTTCTGTGGGTTTTTTTTTCTTGTATTTCAGTAAGGTTTAAGCAGCTGAGCAGAAAGGAGTGGATGGTGGCAAACTATTGACATTTTATTTTATATTTGATTCCTCTTTCCATGGGGAACTCTTTCAGAAGGAAGATTTCTACACTTGACATCTCTGGTGTGGTTCCATAGCTGGGAGGAGCATATCTGCATGTATAGACCGCTGTTCTTGTCTAAGTTAGTGCCTCTGGAAGGCTTAATAGGAATATACTCATTCCCTCCATGCATTCTGCTACCTAAAGATAAGAGAGGAGAAAGCCCAGCACCCTGAGAGCCTCTCCAGCTTATAGGAAAGATTGAGGCAAGGCACAAGCTTTAAGACTTGTTCTCAAAGTCTGTCATGCCTTCACCCAGGCTGGAGGAGCACATCTAACCCACAGTTAAAGGGCAGAAATACACAGACTGAGATGACAGCATGAACAGAAACAGGTCTACATGGAAGCACCCCAAGAAGCTCTAGAGCAGAGGCTGGAAGAATGGCCAGCATCAATGGCCAATGACACATGACAGAAATAAAATCAGTAGCAGCTAAGGGCTAAGGAAAGTGCTGCTTGCAGCAAGGCAGCAGGACAGGTGCCTTGACAGTGGAAGACTGGCACTCTGACAACAAGAGAATGGCTGCATGGCTATATCTGCCTCCTCTCACACAACAGGAGACAGACTGCAGCCACAAGACACCCAAAATGAGGAAATTACAGAAAATGGGCTGCCGCCTTGCCTAACATTTTTTTGGAGGTTGTTGTAAGTGAATTCCTGAGGCAAAAGACTGTGCTTCAGTAACTGGGGACTCCTAAGGGATACAAAATAATTGGCCCAAAACATCTACCAGCAAAGAGATTTCAGAATACATAGCAAGGATTCAGCAGCTGGCACATCTCATTCTTCATATTAAGTAGAAGTGATCCATCCCATAGTACCAGTGCACATGTATAAATGAGGAAAACGGAGGAAAGAATGATAGGATGGGTGGAGAATAAATTTCATTTAAAATTAATATCACTTTTCCTTCTCATGGGGTTTTGTGTTAATTTTCATTATTTTAATTTGAAAGCATTGCAATCCTTTTTTGAATGTATCGCTGTCGCATTGAGTATTCAGCAGCTTCTAGGCAAGTGTTCTAAAACTTGAGCTATAGCTGCGATAAATCTCTGATTCAATAATCAATAATTATTCCATACAAAGTAGGACAGGTCGGGATGCTGAGGACTTTTAATCTCAGACTTCTGGTTCCTCATTCACACACATTCATCACATCCTGTGAAGTTTGGTGCAGAGAAAGACTCCTGCTAACAGCAGGATACTTGTTGGTTGCTGGAAGTTCAGATTAGCCTGTGAGGTACCACTTGAGAAACTGCAATGTAGTTTCATGGAGAGAGTGTTCAAAAAGAGCTTTAGTTCCTGATTTCCACAGGAGAAACACCCTTTCTGCAGCATTGTCTTTGATGTCAACCTCAGGATTCTTTTGTAAAAGAGATGACAGCACTGCTTTCTCTACTCATCGAGTTCTCTTTCCCTCTTAGCTCCTGTTTGGGTACCATGTGAGACCATTCTCTACAGGACTTTTAAGAATGTGAATTGTTAGCATGTAAACATTGATAGTTCTAGCCAGATTTTTATGGCTTAGGCATCAAGCAAAATGGAACTTTTGAGAATCTAAAATTTGAATCTAGGCACCAGGAGGGATAACTGGACAACATTTGAGAGCATAACTCCTTGCCTTGCTAGAATTATTAATACCACTTCTTCCTTCCTGCACTCTGACCTTCTCAGGTCATCTGGTTATTCCCAGACCAGTTCCACTTTTGAAACAAAGAAAAGCCAAGATGATGTATATGTTCATGCTTAACACAAATGCAGTGCTACTAACCCCATAAATCAGAATACAGATGGAAATTATTTGATTCCCTCCTTCTAATGAACAAACTCATTCGTACTTTTACTTGAACACAAAGAGGCTTAAACAGCAGTTGTAGCTCCAGTGGTCACCTATTTAATTACACTTTCTCTATGTAAGTCAGCATGCAAAGGGGACACCATAGGCTGTAGCTGTAAAAATCACTGAATGGAACACTTTATTCTACTACTAAATATTTATAACTTTAAGAACCCCTAGCTCACCTTTGTGACACTCACCAGTTTTGTCGTAAATAACAATTTGCTGGGAGCATGTCTCTGCTTTGTGATAAAGCCAAATTTGGATTATAATAGTAAGCATTTTAATTAAATGTGTATAGAAACAGTAAAGCAATCCAAGCAAGGAATATTATTTATGGACAAGCAAATACACAAGCAAAAATATAAACATGTAACAAGCAACACATCAAGAAATATCAATGATTCTACTGGAAACTGGGTAAAGATCCCAGGTCAAAAGCTATCAGTGGAGGCTCCCAATACAGGCAGATTCGAACCCTCTCATGTGATGTTGCATTCAAGTCTATGTGCAAAGAGGAAGCGCACCTTGTGTATAAAGGCCAAGAAGTTATTGTTAGCAAAGGTAAAATCTTAAGTCTAATTCAGGAATCATTATTGGTCTAGAGGTAATTATTACAGAAAAAAAAATGCAGATAGAATGTTTATGTACAGATAAAAAATCATAGTAGTAGCAGTAATACAACTGTAACTGTAAAGCACACATGTTTTAGTTTCTGCCATTTTCTTGGTGTTATGCTCACCCATTGCTCTTCTGTGTCTGAAGGTCATCAGTTTCATGCTAGTGTTGGCAAGGGAGGGAATATTACAGCAAGTGGACAACATGTGGAATCCTTTACCAGGAGAAATATGATGTTCATTTTGACAGTATGATATATAATACCATGTACACACAAATTGTATGTTTGCTAACATGCCTGTACACCTTTCTCTTTCATCCTTTGTCTGCAACTCCAGGTTATATAGCACCATTTATATTAAATTTAGATATATGTGTATTATATACTACTTTTTTCCTTTTCTTCCTGGCCCTAACCCCATTTTTGTCCAGCTCCAGGTCTGCAGATTAATTGATCATGACTGATCTTTTTATAGCATGAGGTCTCCAGTGCCAGTCCTGTGCCCCATCTCGTCTCATTCCTTAGCTGTAATCTGTCTGCCACATCTTGTGGTTGTCATTGCTGACCTGTATTTCTCTACTCAATAGCATTTTATTTGAGTTTTAAAATTCTTGGTCTACCTGGAGCAACTGCTTGTTACTGTCACCTATAGCAAACAATGCTTCTCTCACACAAAGATAAACCAAACAGATCTGGTATAGATATGGCAGTTAGAAAAATCGCTGCCACATCCAAACCACATGAAATAAAGCTGCAGGCAGGTCACAAGAAACTGAGACGGAGCAGACAAGCCTCAGTCCTGAGCCCTTGCAGACTCAATACCAGGCTTAGGGCATGTCACTAGCAGTGACAAGATCACGTTACAGGGCTACAGTTACAGTGGCATAGTGCCAAAGGGAAAAAGCAGCTAGGAAAAGCAACAACAAGGCACTACTGGAGCTCCTGTCGCAGTTATGAAGCTTCATGCCTGTGGCAGCAGGGAGCAAGAAGTGTGAAGGAACAACAAGAACAAGGCTTTTCCACAAGAGATGATTCAGGAGTTGAGGATGACCACATCACAGGCAGGAACAGTGCCCTCTTCGATCAGAACAGATTTGCAGCACCCAGGTCCAGTGGGTGGTAGTTTTCCTTCTTGCCAGTGACATCTCCTTCTCAGGCCTTGAGTTTCTATTCCTTTGAAGCCATTCTTCATCCTGGCTTAATGACACTCTTTTTGGTGGGAAATTACTGTCTGGTGTGCTTAGATTCCAAGAAGAATATATCCTTTTTCTTGGGTTTGTGGAGGGTGTTCCTAAGGGCAGAAAACTGATTTATAATGAGCTGCAAAAGACTTCTTCAAAAATGGATGGAAGTAGTGATGGAGAACACCACTGCAGAAAGCTGATGGAGAAATCGGTCAGCATCAACATGCAGAGGTGGTAGAGTTAAAATGCAAAGGTGTGGATTGGCTGCCAGCATGGGGAGAAGGCTATTCTAAGGTTGTGTTCTTGCTGTTGTCTTTAGGAGTTGGACAGCTGGGGAGCTTTTGCCCCAGGTGAGGGAATATTTTCCATACGCTGGTGAGAGCTTAGGTCTTGCCACACAGAGATGATTCCTACATCCAGCTGTCGAAAAGCACCCTGAAGCTGGAGGCTGTTTCTGGAAGAAACTACTTCACAGGAACAAGAATGGTCTGTCCAGGCCCGTGTGAGTGTGCCTGTGGGCAGAGGGGAGTGGCTTTGGTGCCCTTCAGGGATGAGCATGTTGCATCACCTATAGAGATGTGCAGCAGAAGGCTGTGGATGAGTTTGCCTGGAAAGGGAAGACATGAAAAGCAGTGGTGGAGATCAAGAAGAATGATAAACGTTGATGGCATGTGACAGAGAAGGTTCTCAAGATGACAGCAGACCTCCATGCAGTGCCTTTACCGACCCAAATGGGAAAAGTACAGGAAAGACAAAGGGAAGGCGAACCTGCTCTCAGCTGAAGAGCAATAAAAGACTGCAGTCTCCAGACAAATGCTTTAAACGTGCAGGTGCAATGTTGCTGGTGATTCCAGAAATGTGAACAGGGTGAACAGAGGCTCAGAAAGTTTCTTCTACAACTACTGCTCTGATATCTTCAGTTTCATGTCCTATTGTTGACACTTTGGTTGCTTTTCCTCTCCTCATTTGTGACATTACCCCAAGTGCTCTGCCAGCCCATATCCACTCAGCTGGACTGCAGACCTCCACCAAGAGATCTGGATGTGCACCATTGCTTGTATGTGGGAGAAAAATCTGTCAATACAATGGAAATCTGAATTGTTTTTTCATGGAAATAAATATGAGAATATCTTCCCTATATCTGCAGCATGGCAAAGACCCATATGTTAGCTGGTAGAAATACTAGAGAACTTTATTGATTGTAATTTTTATTTTTTTAAGTTGAGAGAAGGAAGAGTGTTTGAAAAAGGGCTGACAAGTGGTAAAGGCAGGGTCAAAGTCATCCACTGCTCTCCCTTTGTCCACAAGTCCAGCCATTTTATCATAGACAGCAATCAGACTCTTCAGGTGTGACTGATGCTTGGTAAACCCATGACAATTCTTCCTAATGGCTTTCTTTTGCATGGGACCAGACATGTGTTCCAAGGGGGCTTGGTCCAGGATTTTTGCAGTCTGGCCAGCCTAAAATTCCTGATCCTTGCTCTCAGATCCTTGTAGGCACTCTTGACCCTGCTGATCTCCTCTGGCAGTGTTATTGGTGCTCATGTGGATAAGCAGCAGGGAGTAATAGCCCAAGATCCATGGTAGTTCCTCTGCTACATGTTGGATCTGAGCCCCTGGCAAGCCATGAATCGATCCAGAGAGCAAGCCAAGGAGGCAGATGGGGGCTTCTGTCCAGCACAAATGGAAACCCAGCGCTGCTGTCCCCTGCCATTGCCTCCTGTCAAAAATATGTGGTTTATGCATGGACAACTTGGATGCTTCCACAGATGCAACATTCTGCTTCTCTCCTGCTACCAGGTCACCAAAACTGTTCTGCAACTGTCCTGCAAGTAGAGAAGGAGTCACCTTCCATGTGCCAGAAGTTAGGTTAGGCAAATCAATTGTATTTAATTCAGTAAAAGTTGTTTCCTAATTATCTTTCCCTTTGATGTTTCATATTACAAAGACTAAGCTCATGCATTAATGCCTCACTGCTACTTGTGGCCAGTCTTGATTCATTGGTTAAGTAATAACCGGGAAGTCAGTCTACAGTTTCCAAAAATGCATGCAAATCCATGAATACCTGAATGTTTTACTGCCTCCAGCATTAAAATGGTGGAGGAGGAAGGTTATTCCAGATAACACAGGGTGTAAACCTGATGTTTTTTTTCTCTCCTTCTGTAAGAAGGCTCTGAATACTTGTCAAAATGCAGGGTTAGTAAACAGAATATGCTAAGGATACTGCAGAGCATGTTTCAGATTTGGATCCTCTTGCAACTGTACTTTTCCATTAAAATGAATTTGTGAAGTTTGGAGATTGTTCTTGTTGCTTACCTGCTTCTAATTTAGTTTCTATATACTAACTGCGTAATATTCTCCACATTGAAATATTTGTGGATTATTGCATTCATATACCTGCTTTTGGGGGCTTTTTTCATACATTTATGTTCTTCATTAAATGAATGAGACAGGAAGATTTTAATATGGATCCCAGGATATGGGACTGGCCATGAATAAGTCTTGCAAGAGAATCTTTTGAAATGGTAAAAACAAGAGAGGAACTTAGAGCAAATAGATTTGTTCTTGAAATTTCCGGGCTAGTTACACAAGCCTTGTCTTCTCATTTTGTAATAGCACTTGAACAAAAACCCCAGCCCCATGCTGCATAGCTTATTCAGAGTGTTTTACTATTTTTAAAACCACAAGACCAGGTTCATGGACCTTAAGCATAACTAATGCCTGATTGTGAAAACAAAGCATACAAAACTCCCCTCTCTCCTGACTGGAGCAGGCAGGCTTTTTTGTGAAGGGAGTGGGGCTGGTGGAATCATGCCCTGTGCTCAGCAGTCACATCCAGGTCTGTTCCTGACAACCTACACATGCAGCAGCTAGCATTTTATTTTATTTTTTTTTCAAGAGACCTGAAATAACAAACAAAGGCTTTGTGAAACAGCCGTGATCAATGCTGCACCAGTGCAGTCCATCCTGTCTTCCCCTGAAATTCTGTTTCTCTTTTCCTGGCTGTGGGGCTCCCTGTTTGTTGTGTGTTTGTGGGGTTCTGTGTGCAGCAGCCAGGGAACAGCCGTGGGTCACAGGGGCCCCTGCGTGCTTGAAGCAGCATCCAGAGCAAGTGAGAGCATGTGTTGGTGTTCTCCCTTCCAGCTGCCTTCCAGGCAGTCTGCAATTCCATTTCAAACAGCTCATGGTGCCAAAAGGTAAAGAGAGGATGTGGCACTTCTAACCCAAACCTTTTGTCTTTGTCCCTGTCTCCCAACTGCTGTCCCAAACAGCCCGTGGCCTAATGACTAGGAAACTTTTTGAAGAGAAAAGAAGATAACAGTCCCCATTCTTGCACTCTAAGGCAGCAGAAAGAATGAGCCTGAGTGCTAAATTATGAGGGAAATTTTCTACTCACTGTTACAGAAGGATGATGGAACTCTTTTCAGCAGCTGAAGATCTGCCCTGGAAGTCTCCAGAGAAGACTCAGACTTAAGAGTCTTACATGTTCTGAATATTCTCCATCAGGTTACTTTAGGCAGACTGTAGCTGTTCCAGGTAACATTCATTTGACTAAAAGAAAAGTTTATGATTTACATATTTACATCCAAGCCAATCACATCAGTCCCCATGTGTAACCAGCAGAGAGATGGGTTCATGTTAGCTTGAAGCAAAGATTCACAACAGGTTGTCTGTCTGAGCTGGCTCTTTAGAGTCAGCATTTGGATGCACCTTAACTCTCCTCATGTTCTCCATAGGGAACTCATACAGTTCAAAACATGCTTGTCAGCTCTATGCTGGAAATTAGGTAGTTCTACTTGACTTGTTCAACTACTTTGGGGAATTTACCCATGCTTTTGTGTTCTGAAATCAGGCTGATGTCACTTGTGCTCTCCTTGGGAAGTTGGAATGTGTGAAAATATTCAAGGCTGTGAGGAACTCAAGTGTTGCAGTTGTGTTTTAAACAGCAGACTAGAGAATCACTCTTTGGCCTGTAAAATTCAAGTAATTCTTGTCTAACAACTAGAAAAATGTAACATCATGCTTCTGTAGTAATTTCTCTTCCATCTCCTCTTTCCCTATTGCCTTCTCCCCCTGCCCACCCCCAAAATAATTCAGTTTCCAACTGCAAATGCTTTTCAGTCTTGAAGGAGTTGAATAGATCAAATCTATATATGCTTGTGTTGTTTTCTGGTATATATGTAGCTGTGGAAGAAGCTGTTCTGCTGCTTCTTCAGAAATGTCCTTGTCTTTATGATTTATCTGCTTCTACATGGGAAGGCTAGAAAACAAATTTTTTTAAAACTAAGGTTTCAAAATATTATGCCATAAGATTGTTTGCAACAGGGTGTGTGACTGAACTATGAGACCCTGTATCTTTAACCTTGTGTTTCAAGAGAATGTAATGATTCAGAAGTATGAAGAAAATGTAGATACAAAGATATGAACGACTTCAAATTTTTAATAACAGATGAGGAACAGAGGCAGTGGCTGAGAAGGTTATACCTGAAATCATAATGAAGTACAAAATTGGTTTCTTTCCATACAGTTCAGGTTCCTGTCTTCTTGCATCTGTCTCCATCCCTGTACTGTGATTGCACATTGCTATAACTTTCACACTCTACAAAATTATATAAGCTCTTCCAAGAAGACGTCACCCCCAATTGCTTGAGCAATAAAAGTCCTTAAATAATGTTGCTCTGCTGAAGCAGATTTGCATTTCTGGAGAAAGCTGATTCTGCAGTGGATTAATTCTTTTTTGAATTGCTGCTGAGAGGAAATGAACCTGTGGAGAGACAGCTGAGTTGTAAATTTCTTGTCTAAGGTTACTTGAGGTCTCAATGTTCATTCTGTACAACTCGCTTCTATTGGACAGACCAATATTTACTTAACTGAGAATACACTAAGCTAAGTTACTATGCTTTTACTAGACTGGCAATGCATTAATAAGCACAGTAATCAAATTCAGGTTAAAATTTAAATTTAATCTATCAATCAGCAGTTTCAGTTAATAGAACATCATACAAATGCAGCAAACTCTACCTCTGAACCACAGAGATTGCAGTGGGTAATGGTAGATAGATTTCTTAAACTACCTAGACACAGGGTCTTGGTTGACTTATGTCAGTAAATAGCTGTGCTACTGTCAAAAGTGCGTGGCTCACCTCTGAAATAATGCTATGTTTAGAGTTTAATCACAGAGCAGCACTACAGAATGGTTTAGGTTGGAAGGGACCTTTTGAGCTCATCTAGTTCAACACTCCTGCAATGAGCAGGGATACCTTCCACTACGACAGGTTTCTCAAAGCTCCATCCAACCTGGCCTTGGCTGTTCCCAGGGACGGGACATCTACCATTTCTCTGGGCAATCTGGTCCATTTTCTCACTACCCTCCTTGTAAAAAATGACACCCTTACAGCTAGTCTAAATCTCCCCTCTTCTGGTTTAAAGCCATTGACCCTTGTCCTATTGCTACACGTGCTTGTAAAAAGTCTGTCCCCATCTTTCTTATAGGCCTCCTTTAAGTACTGAAAAGCTGCTCTAAGGTGTCCCTGCTGCCTTTTCTTCCTCAGGCTGAACTACCCCAGCTCTCTCAGCCTGTCCTCACAGGAGAGTGCTTCAGCCTCTGATCTTCTTCATGTCCTTATCACCATGGCCCTGCAGTTTCAGCACTAACCTTCAAGAAATGTAATTCTGCACACGTAACCTAGGTATAATCTACTGAAACAGCTTTCAAATAGAACTGCTTTTGAATCAATGGCTACATTGACTTTTTAAACACCTTTAGACTTATCTTTAGAAAATTGCTAAATTCTATGCCATTCCTCTACTTTTAACTCATTACCTTCAGCAAGTATAAAGAGCTGCACCACAGCTTGTTAAGAGTATCAGGGTGCTCTGCCCCGTTGAGTTTCTGTCTGTTGAAGTCAGTCTCTCTAATAAATCAAGACTTTCATCTCATCTTTCCTCTCCAGACTTTCACAAGCAGGGAAAGATTTGTGCAGAAGAGGAAGAAAGCTACTTCTCTTCTGCAGGATCTTTGTTTCTTCTTTGAGTGCCAATGTTTATTTTCATAAAGGAGTGACAGCTCTGTGCAAATGGTATTAGAAATATAATTATTTTTTCAATGCAGCAGTATACTACCTCACCTGCTTAACCTTAAAAAAAATGGGCTTAGAGTACTCTTACCTCTCAACACTTTTTTTCAGCTTGAGTTCTGTTTGTCTCAGACTGCCTTTACTAAGAGTTTTAATTTGTTTTCCACTCTCTGGATGCCTTTGCAAGCAATCTCTGTGAATCCTTGTCTTCAGTTTTAAGGCAGCCTTTTAACTTGTGTGTTGCTGAAATGGCTTTAGTCTTCCCATCTGTTTTCAGACTGCTTACAACTTGATCATGTGGGGCAGGCTGGATAAGAAAATCATCTGTGCTAGTTTGGGCTGGGGCTGAGTTGATTTTCTTCACAGTGGCTGTTATGGGGCTGTGTTTTGGATTTGTGCCGAACACAGGACTGATAATATGGAGATGTTTTTGTTATTGCTGAGCAGGGCTCACACAGAGACAAGGCCTTTTCTGCTTCTTACACTGGCATGATGGTGAGAGAGAGGGGTGGAGATGCATGGGAAGATGGAAGGAGACAGCCAGGATAGCTGACCACAGCTGATAAAGGGATGTTGCGGACCATATGACATCATGCTCAGTATATAAAGCTGGGGGAAGAAAAACAAATAGAGAGATATTTGGAGTGATGGGATTTGTCTTCCCAAATCACTGTATAAGCATGCCCTGCTTTTCTGGGGATGGCTGAACACCTGGCTGACCATAGGAGGGAATTAATGAATTCCTTGTTTTGCTTTAATTCTGTGTGTGTGGCTTTTGCTTTACCTTTTACACAGTCTTTACCCCATGAGTGTTCTCACTTTTGCCCTCCCAATTCTCTGATCTTGCTGGGGAAGTAAGCAAGTGGATGTGTGGTGCTTTGTTACTAGCTGGTTTTAAACCCTGAGACCATCCTAAAACTGTAAAACATGTTGTTTGGCAGGGAATTCTTGGGGTCTCTACTCCAGCCTTCTAGCTGAAACAGGGCTGTTGCTGCAGCAGATTAGGTAAACCATGTTTATGTTTAAGAAGTCTTGAACACCTTCAAAATCATAGATTCTGGCTGCCCCATGAATAACCCGTTTCAGTGCTGCTCTACCTTCCTAATGAATGTATCTTTTCCTTATGTCCACCTTAAGCCTCCTTAAGTGGAACTCAAGTCCATCATGAGCTTCTGCAAAGATGTGATACCATCAGCTTTTAGCTGCCACTTGCACAGACATAGGCTGATCACCCCTCTGAAAGCCCACCTCCTCTGATCATCTCTTCACAAGACGAAACTCCAGCTCCTCACATATGTTCGTGTCCCAAACCATCTTCTTTTATCTGCTGGACCCTCTCCAATTTTTCCATGGCCCTATTTAACTTAAGGACCTCTATCTGCACATGGGGATTCATCAGTAATACCGAGAGAAGGAAGCTAAAAACTTCCCTCCCTCTACCTGCCATGATCCTAACATGGAGCAGTCCATAACCTGCCCTATTTACTGCAGTACCACACTGTCTGCTCATACTCAGCCTGCCATTCCCTGTTGTCTCTGGGTTCTCCTCAGCAGGACTGCTGTTCATGCAGTCAGTTTCAATGCTGATTCAGTATTTTTATCTTTTTATTGAACTTCCTGTCTCTGTTCTCCCTAATGATTAGTTTAGCTTTGGATTGCTAGACGTTTGTCACAGTCAGCAAAAGTCTACTTTTATAAAAATATCTAATGACTTGCTGAACACATTCACTTTATTATGCCCTCTTTCACAAGATGCATACAAGCATTGCTCAGCTTTCTGGATTTCTAGCAATATAGCTTTTGGGATGCTAATAGAAATTCATGACTTGTCCTATTGGCTTGTACCTGAAAGACCCTGGACAACCCTACTTTTATATTTTGTCAGAATAAATCCTATGTACAATAATATCACTGTTTGTCTTGATCTAACTCAAATCTGTGTTCCTGACTGACACAGTCTTCCCTGCTTTATTTTATTCTCATGAAACACAGTGTTTCTGTTCACCTCAAATACCCATGGACTCCAACGAAAAAACTGTCACGTACTGTACCTGTACTGACACACTTCCAAAGAACCAACTAAATGGCTCCCAGTTGACCCTGGTAGATAGCTGCAGTTTTCTCAGGGTTACCAAAGACTTTCTGTCCTCTGCTCCAAGTGTGTCTTCATGACACAACTGCATTTCAAACACATTAAGTTTATTTTGAGCCCCATCTGTTGCTTGGCTAGATGTGTCTGTAGGGGCTGCAGAAGTGTCTCCCTGTGACAGTTTAGGAATATCTGCTATGTTCTCTTTAGCAGATGGTCATGTGAGTGTCAAAAGTTTTATTAAAGTGATGTCACATAAACTACTCACATCATCATAGCAAAAAAGTTTTCATTTAGTAGAGGTGAACAAAACCTGCTCTTCAGAAGTCCAGCAATTATGCAAGAATTCTAGTTTGTAGAAGCAGTTGTGAATGTAAATACGTTATCAAACTCTGATTGTGACTATTTAATGGATTGCAAATATTTAGCAACGGCATAAACAGAAAACAGGTGTTCTCTGCTGCCAAGACTTCATTTCCCACTTTCCTGAATCCTGTTTTATTTGCTTTATGGTTATTATAATGGCTGCCACCAAGCGCTGCCACTTCAGTGTGCTAACCGTGACTCACAGAAGTGCCTCATAAATTACATCAATGGCAAAGCAGATGAGCACATGAAGAGGAGGTGCAAAACTCATTAGTCATGCAGTCTCCTTTTCTGGGGACTGAATTGCCTGACAGAAAAGCATTGTGAGCACCTCGTGCATCTGTCAAGTCCACCAGATGCCAATCTTACTCTTGCAGTTTTTTTGAAAGCTATGAATCGATATGCATTATTCAGTATTGTAAAACAGGACCTCAATTAAGCGGCTGACTAAAGCAGAAGGAGAAAGGTAATCACCCAATGCACAGTGAGTTTCTTCAGACAAAGGGAATAACTTCATAGATTTTGCCACTTGAAGCAATATCTAGATCACAGCCCATTTGTTTCTTTTTCATATATTATCTTGCATAGTGATTCAGTTGAGGACAGGTATTCTGGAACAACAGAATGAAATGAAGAATCTGGGAGCTAGACATTGATTTTGATCAATCTGCATGAGATGAAGTGCATCAGTGTATTAGAGCAAAATCAGAAAAGGACACAGTATCCTACTCGTCTGTATTTTTGGGGATGAGCCAATATCTTCATAACAACTTGTGTGATTTTGGGGATTTCTAGCATACTTATAATACTTCATCTAAGGCTGAAACTGTGTAAGACCTTCAAAAGCTTTCCAGGATTTTTTTTTCTTGTTTTATTTTTCACAGAAGAATCCTACTACATCTACACAAGAGCACAACTCTTTAAAAATAATAGGTATAATTTTTTTTTTTATCTTAGCAGCTTCAAAGGTTTTTTCTTTGTGAAAGAGTCTCACTAAGCTTGACAGCAGAAAGGACTGCAGTCTACCACAGCCATTCTCATAAATTGATCCGTCGGTCAGATCAAGCTCCCATTTAGTGATCAAGTAAAAATGAAACTTGAAGGCTTTACTGACACTAGCAAATGTCAAAATGAATCTACACTATCCCTTTGCCTGAAAAAAAGAACTTAAGAGACCACTTACTAAAACCTGAAGAAATAAAATAATGATCATGAAGGCTTTAAAGGAACAGTAGATAGAGTACAGAAAAAAACCTCACAAACAGAACTGAGCCCCATGAGGAAGCACGACACAGAGGTTTGTCTGTCCTGAAAATATTTGTCTCTCTGAACAGAGTGCAATTCAGGATTTTGATCCCAGAAAAAGGCTAAAAAATATGACCTTTCTTTCTATATGAGGATGCATTGAGTCAGAGCTGTGCTTAATATGTCCAAATGATCTTATAACCTAATATAAACCTGCCGCTCTTTCTCCCAGTTCTTTTCTGCATTCAGAACAAACACAAATATAAACATGCTGAATCTGGTACCTGCAGAAGATTCAGGTCTTCTCTGGTACCAATTTATCCAGTTATCTGACTAGTGTATGGCTGACAAGTTTGTCTTGTTTACAGCTAACAGGGATATGTTAGTATTTCTTGGCAATAGGGCAGATGTACCTGAAAGGACAAAGCCATTTGAGTTCTACTTTTAAGTACTCATTATTCAGGTGAAGCTCTAACCAGCTTGAATAGACTGCAGCACTAAAGCAGAGCAAGAAAGGAGGGAAATAATCAGTTAGTGGTGTTTTACTTCTGGCACTTCTGATTCTTCCCCATTTTCACTTTACTTTGTTTTTGCTTCTTGTGCAATATCTATAATATACTCTTTAAATTTGTTTCTGTAACTCAAGAAAAGAATGTGCACAGAAATCTTTGCAGGTCAATATGCCTCTATGTAAACTAGCCAATTCTTGCATTCATTCCACTTTTTTTTTTTTTTTTTTCCAATGAGGATAGCAATTTATCACCAAAAATTTGCCATGATTCTAGTCTTCATTGTTATATAAAAAAATCAGAGTTTGACTTGCATACATCTGATTGTACCACTTAAGAGAAATGCACCAGTAAAATCGAGCATTGATCAAGGTAATTTTACTCTCACAATAATAATGATACTAAGAGAACTCCTGTTCACTAGCAGGGGACTTCCTTATTAATAGTCCCTGTACTATATGCATATTCTCCATACTTTATGAGGCTGCTTTTGCCAAATTAGTATGTTGACTGCTTTACATTCCACAATAATTAATAACATACAGATTTACAGCTGCCATCTTTAGGAGCTAAAAATGTAAAGTAAACTTAGCTGCCAGCTTAAATGCTGTTTTGGGAGGTGGGATGTGTTGCTGTGAAAATGTTCACATTATATGTTGTTTACAGCCCTTTTATGAAAAGTACTCCTCGTGGTAGCTAAAACTTGCAAGGAATTTTCAATGACTAAGGCAAGCTGCAGAAGGAGCATTGCTGTGAATTGATAAATTTCTGCTTTAAAGCATTAAACAACGTGAAAGCTTGATAAACTCAGGCATTTTAGGAGAGCTCAAATCTGGGGGAGCTGGAACTGAGGAGCTGGGGCCTGCCAAGACCAAAAGCATCTTGGACTGCTTTAGGAGTAGCAGCCAAGAGAGATGGCCCTTCCCCTCTTCTTGGCACTGATGAGACATATCTGGACTGCTGTGTTCATCTCCAGGCTCCTGAGGACAAAAAAAGATGTGAACTTATTGGAGAAATTCCAGAACGAGGTCACAGAGATGATGAAGCATCTTCAGCGTGAGGGAAGGCTGAGAGAGCTGGGGCTGTTCATCCTGGAGAAAAGAAGGCTCTAGGGAGTGCTTACAGCAGCCTCCCAGTAGCTGGAACTGCTAAAATGGCTTGGCATTCATCCACGACATTGTCCTTCATGTGTGCTTCAAATGCCCATTCATTTCCCCTCCCTGCCCGACCTGCCTTGGGGAAGTGGAACTGAGCAAGGCCGGCTCCATGCAGCTGAGAGCAACAGGACTGGTTGCCTGAACCACACAGTCTTCGTAGACCAAAGGAGCCTTGAGCCTCAGGCCCAGCCCATGACCCCAGGATACAGCTCTTAGGTGTTGTAGGCTTTTCATTCAAAGTCTTTGGGACACCATGCAGGACTCTGTCACAGCCCAGCAGAATGGGTGTTTCTGTAATATTGGTATGTGTGCCCGTGTGCTCTGTGCGTAAGGTCCTTGTGTCAAGATGGTAGAGTATGGCAGAAAGAGCCAGTTCTGCCATACACTTATCCCTATTTCCTGTTTCAAGTAGTGATGGGAACTGCATTTGCATTTTTTGCAGAGAAAACTAGTTGGACTTACTCTGAGATGGTGCTCAGAAACAAATAAACCCACATGTGTGTATGTATTTTGAACAACATGGGAACTGGTATGGTGCAAACCCTTAAATTACTTGATAGGACAGATATTCCCTGACAATATTTTGGATTATCTAGAGTCACAATTTGACATATACTGTATCAGTGATTTGGATTCAGGAACAAAAGAATTTCCTGAAACACCATGAGAATGGTTGATAATTTTGCTGATAGAGCAAATCTATTTAGCACAGTGTATCTGAACAATGGATAGCATATTCACATCAGTGAAATTGTCAATTCTGACAGTCTTTTAATGGCTGATGTATAGAGAGAAGCAGCAAAGTAAATGTTTAAATGCACATGAGAAGTCAGCCACTCTTTATACCAGATGTGAAAGAAAACCTCAGACTATGCCCTGCATGCAAGTCAAGCATAGGCTCCCTCAGATCTATTAAGAAAAGCACAAACTTACTCTAAAGTTGTTCAGATTTCTCTTTGGCTGTGGACTTCTGCCTCCATGCTGTCACTTATTTCTCTTGCATGCCACTCCATAAGCACACCTCATTCTTCCCTAGGGAAGGAACAATCTCCAGTTCCTACCAGGAGATCCTTGCACTTGGTTTTTTAAGATGATAGTCAAAAACCAAGCTCACACTAAAAATTTAGATATTGTTGTCATATCTTTTCCAAAGGAACAATCCAGATATGCACACAGCTCATTTCATGCATTACAAAACATGTCTGAAACTTGCTCAGAGTAATTTCTCTTTCTCGAGACTTTGGACTATTTTTGCTTGGAATTAGAAAACTACTTTTTGAAGATTGGTTTGGGTTTGTTTTGTTTTGGGTTGGTTTTGTTTTGGTTTTCTTTTTTTATCCTTGGTTGTTTTCCTGAAGAAAGGAGCAGTGAGTACTGTAATAGCCTTTGCACACAGTTCCAGTGAGGTATTTGTTAGAACTGTAATATCTGACATAACTTTGCCTGGACAATCAGCACAGGCAAAGTTGTTTAGAGAAGTTTGTTTATGGTTGTTCTGTATTATCTCTCCCAAAATACATGAACTTTCAATGTCAGCAAAATAACCCCAGCCCAGTTTGTGTTCTCACGAGACCTAACTTTAGAATTAGAAAGATCTTTGGATATTTTTGGAAGGGCTTATTTTAGAAAAGGTGCAACAGACTTACTCCAAGGTTCTGACCAATCTGGTACCCCATCACTGAAGGAAATTTCTTTGTAACAGGAACTCAGAGACCAAGGCATGCAAAGAAAATCAGACTACATCTGCATGCAGAGGCTGGTGAATGAGTTCTAAGAGGAAGGATATGAGCACTTTAGGAAGAATGACATGCAGAAAGGGACCAGGAAAATAAGTTAGGCCAGGAAGAAGAGGAAAAATATTTATTTATCCATTGGAAAAGAAAAGCAGTGATTACTGCAATAGATTAAAGCAATAGAAAAGTGGACTAAAATTGCTTGGTTTTTCATATTAGAAAGGAAGAAGTAGAAAAGCTTAGCAAGATAAAAATGTAAGATCAGTAGATGCCATCCTTGATGATAACAACTATGGTAAACAACAGTATTCAATGGATATGTTTATAAAATGATTCTGGATAGTTATAGTGGACTGAGCTTCCTGTTTTGTTATGTAAGCATTAGATCTTTGTCAGCAAATCTATGTAAGGGAGAAAAAAATTAGTTTAGAAGGTGATACCCAAGTAGATGTTTTGGTGGTGGATATGCTTTGCCCAGTTTAGTGTTCATTTACTGAGTGATAAACAAGGCATTTGCTGTACCTGCAGCACTAAATTAAGGACATAATCATTCCAAGCTGTTAACGTACCCTGACACACACAAGTTCATAGTCCTGATAACTTTCACTCTTTGCAGAAGTCTGAGATCCTTGTAGTGTTCATGGAAACCAAAAGGTTCAGACTCAACGTGTGAAATGAGAAGAAACATTCTTTCTTACAAGCTAGTGAAATCTCCTTACTGTCTATATGGAGATTATACACCAAATATATGTTTATATGATATAATCTCCAAAGCATGAACCACTGCTTCTCGCCTATGTCCTCCCTTGTGGTCCAACCACTGCTATTCCCATTTTATTGCCAGTTGTTAGAGATTTCAAGTGTTTTCCAGGTTTGTATCAGTCATTTGTGAATCAAGATGCAAAACACATGTGTTTTCTTTCCAGCTTGTGGCTTCCTATCATAACCAACAAAGAGCACGTGAGATATGGAATCCTAACAGAAGTTAGGAAATTAGGAAAATGCAGGACTTTTTGTCTATTAACTTCCTGTGTCTGACTGCAGCACACCAGCAAGAAACCTACAGTCACATCAGGCAACATGAAGGGAAGGTGTTCACATACCAGAATACTAGAGCAGCCTGACAGCTTCCAGTGGTTGACCAGAGATAGTCACTGAAGGCAGCCAGAAAAAAACCCAAAAAGCCAGAAACTACATTTCAGATTCTTTTGCTTGAACAATTATAGGTTATTAGTATCAAAAGTGAGAAAAAAATGATGGTTAATTTTATAAAAAGCCCTATTATGGAGGTAAGATGAAACTCTGAGGTATTAATAAATTGTGACACACTGAAGTTGTGGCAATAATAGGAGGTAAATCAACAGCAGTCTGCTTTGATAAATTCAAACTGAATTGCTAAGAATGTGTTTAGCAGTGGACCCATCTCATACTCTTTTTGTTTATTAAGTCTTTTCTTTAAAGAAATAATGCTAGGAGAATGGCAGCCTTAAACAATTCCCTTTCATCAATGTCACTTGCTGTCAGAAAGGACCTGGGGATTTTCAGGAGCACAAAATCATGAGTCAACCATGCAGCCCTGTGATAAAGCACTAAGAATACTGAAACAGCATAAGCAAGAGTGCAGCCAGCAGGTAGAGAAGTATTTTCCCCTCTCTATTCAAAACACTGGTGAAATTGTATCAAGACAACTGTGCCCAGTTTTGCCACACCATTACTATTTACAGGAAGGATAAGGGAAGGATCTTGTTGCCTTTTTTGACTACTAAAAGAGAAGGTTTAGAAAAAATAGAGACAGATGCTTTTTAGGGATAAAAATGATAGGGTGAGAGGAAATGGACAGACATTGCAAAGTGTGAAATTCTAATTAATTGTTAGGGAACAAAAATAAAATTAATGAGATTGCTGAGAGACTTCATTAAATGTCAAGCTTTAAAATTATTTAAAATGTAACTGGTCAATATCCTGGATAATGTGATCTCAGTTGGTTCTGCTTAGAGGTAGGATTTGGGCCAGATGATCCTTATGGGTCCCTTCCAACCTATAAAGTTCTCTAATCCTATGATTCTGCTGATGCCTGCAGAAAAAAATAAAATCCTTTCTCATCTCAACAGAACCAGATTATTTAGAAAGCATTCTTTTTAAATCAGTAGGTTAAATTCACCAGTGATGTGGCTTCATCAAATAATGGAATTGCATTGAATGTTCCTGATTTCTATGTAAATCAAGAACCAATTTTAAAAAAAAGGTAAATTGGATGGATGAGTACCTGTCCAGGACAGTATGACATGACACAGATTCTTGTTTAGAGACAGTGTTTAAATCCTGGATTTTATAAATCCTGACGGTTTTTTTTGGCCAACCAATGTTTAAATATATTTACGAAGTTGTATTTAACCCGCTTTTGAATATAATTTCTTATGTTATTGCAGTAAGTCTGGGCTGTGATATCTCAGGGAATGCTCTCAGAATTCAGGATGCATGGAGCCCTAATCTTCAACTCAGCCTGAAGCTCTGAAACAATAATATGCACGTTTTTGTCTCAATTGTTCTTCCATAATTTATAGTGAATGTAATTGGACTGAGACTCTCATAATAATGTGAACAGATGTCTTCACTTGTAATACGTTGTTCCATATTAGTTTCTATTTTTATTACCAATGAAATGGGCCTTTAATGCACAACTCCTTCCTATGAAGCATGAAACAATTTACAAGTCCAGGAACAGCATCTAACTGATAGAGCAGATACAGATGGGAAACAAAAATATTGTATCACCCGTCAGAGAGAAAAGTCATAACTTTATGAATGAAGGGTTTTACCCCGGAGAGTGAACATACTGCCTCAACATTTCTTGGACATTCCCATTACAAAATAAACAGCACATTATAAGATAAAACAACCAAAATAGCAAGGGTTATCACTGGCCACTGGGTATTTCCTATTGTCTGTCATAGAAGCTTTAGTGAAAAGGACAGACAAATAATAATTCAAAAATCTTAATAAGACTTGAACACAGACCTAAACAAATTCAAAATTGCTCATATTAATAGAGGAATACCTTAGGAATGCCTTAGTCTGTTTTAGAAGACAACCGCAAAAGAGAAGGGCAAACGAGTAACCTCGGACTCTGCCTTCTGTAGTGACTAATGGATTTGCCTAAACTGGCCATGATTTGGTTCCTGCTCCCCACTTCATAAATGCAGCTCATCTCAGTGTAATTAGACTTCACTTGACAGGTCCACAGAGGTGTTCCACAGGCATCCTACAGCAGGTAGGATGAGAACCCTGGATGCAGATGTATCATAGAATCATTGAGCAGAATGTGCTGAGTCAGAAGGAACCCATCAGGATCATTAAATCCAACTCCTGGCCCTGCATAGGACAGCCCAAGAATCACACTGTGTGCCTGAGAGTGAATGTAAATCCTTTCCAAAGCAGCACCACATCAGTGCTGAATGCAATCCTCAGCTGTCCATAGCGCTGCCAAAAAACAGTGCTCTCTTCATGTCCATGGAACACTACTGTACATCATTCCACTGCAGCTGGCAAATTCTGCCTTGCAATGCATTGCAAGAGCAGGAATTTCCTGGCACACAGTGAGCTGCTGCCAGAAGGAAGGTCGTAAAACCATTATTAGGTTTTTCATAGGGAAACCCTTTAGGTATTGTTTTCAGGGAGATAAGAGGTTCAGTTTAATGACTTAAATTGCTTGTCCAAAACGCGTTCCTACCTGTAGCACAGCAGAACTTTTTTACTTCATTCCAGTGAATTGGAATGATCAGTCTCCCTGCTCTCCATTCCTGTACCTACTCTCCATCCCCAAAGGTGCCACGACAAATTGACATTGAAGAGATTGGGGCAGTTTGGAAGGAGAGTGAGAGGGCTAGAAGGAAGGCTGCTTGGGCAAAGCACCCTAACTACTGCAAGCAGGACAATGAATGGTGCTGATCCCGAGAGAGCATGATGAGCATGCATGTGGAGAGCCACTACCAGAGCTGTGGACAGGTAAAATGCCTACCAGGAATGACAGGCCCCCTGCCTCTTCTCACTGTACCTGTGATCTAGAAGAACATTAGTACTTCTTGTTTCAGAAGTAGGTTAATCACAAATAAATCACAAGTATGTGATTCATACGGATGTTTTGAAAAGGTATTAATGAGAGTTTGTTCTGTGCTTTCAGTCTGTGCAGTCAAAAATTTTGCTTTGATCCATTAACAGTATAATTTAGTGGGAACAGGGAAGAAACATCTTGAGTAGTGTTGCCCTAGAGCTGGCAGAAGCCCTCATTGGTATCTATGAACAGATGGCAAGCTCAATAAATAATCTTAAAACATATTCAAGAGAATGTAAGACTTTTGGGACAATGGTATCCTGCTCTTTTTTTAGCTTTACCTTTTTGACTCCTCTCCTTTACTTTAATTTTCCATCCCTCATGTTAGTTTTATTTGTTTATTTGTTATATTTTTTTCTCCTCAGTCTCTTTTTCCTTCGCATATTTTTCCTTTTGAAGACAGGAAGAGGATGGTAGTTCTTGATATAAATAAGTGAAAGAGCCAGTAAAGAGAGTGGCAAATTGCACTCGCTTAGAGAAAACTCTTATCTCTCTTCAAATGAAAGTTGTCTATTTAAAAAAGAATTTAAAATGCTACCTGACTGAGTGGTGAATAAAAATTATAACAGAGCACTGTGGCTGTTCACAAACAACTGCTATTCCCACTTTATCACACCGGGAGTCCTTCCAAGTTGCTTCTGCAGGTGGTTATTTTTCCCGTGAGCTGCACAACAAGAAGAGAGGGTTAAATTGACTTTGCCCAAGTATCCTTGCCTTTCAGCAATATGAAGTCTGAAAGAGACTAGGCAATGGCAATAAATTAGAAAGAGTGCAGCGTGTTTTGCCAAGTTTTGTTTGGCACATGAAGAAGAACAACATCTCACACCAGGAAAAGAATAGGCACTCTAAGCGATTGTTAAACAACAATGACTCTATGTGCAATCTTGTTTGGCTGTTCTTGTTACCCAGTATTGACATCCTGGAGAGATTTGAAAGCAGAGAGTCAAAATTATCTCAATTCTGAGAAGATACATGAAAAAGTAAAGTAATAACAGCCTGTACCTTTTGTTTAAAACCCATTACTTTATTCTGCAAGTAGTTAAAACGCATTGCCACCAAAAAAGAGAAACATTAATAAGGATAAAGATGATGAAATCACAATAAAAAAGGATAAATTTAGACTGCAGTGCAGAAAATCATTCTAGCTGTGAGATAAAGTATTGGCTGACATTTTTTAACTCTCATAGAATTTGTATAAGTATATAACTAGACCTATGTTTTTATTGGAAGAGGTTTAAAGACATTTAACTACATTTCTAGCACTATATTCAATTGGCCAAATTGATGTTTAGTGTGCTCTCTTCAAGCAATGAACTGCAAAATACTCAATATTCCATCTCCTTTAATAGGGATCTGTGTGCACTTTTTCTTCAAAAATAACAAAATTACCTTGGGATAAAGAATGCCTGTGCTTATATTATTTTTTTTTCCCTCAAAAAGAAAAATAAAGACACTCAGAATAATTAATAGCAAAAAAAGGGGGAAATATAATCTGGGATTTTTGTGCTCATCTTTGTACGCTGAAAATTGTAAATGAAGGTTAGGTACCTGATGATAGAATCATCTACCATATACAGGGAAGTTATTAGAAACTATTTCAAACTGAACAACCATCTGTCAGAAATATTTTGGCATATCATTGCAAAAAGCCACAAAAAACCCTCATCTGATCTTTATTTAATTTACGATATTTTAAAAATAATTATATTATCTGGTTTATCTGTTCCCAATACTTTTTGAAGATATGAGTAAGGGTTAATAGATTTTTAATATTTGGGGAGAGGGGAGGGAGTGTTGTATTAGATGAAGATATATAATATTTTTTTAAAATAAACAATATCAACTTCAACATTGTTATCTCCTTGTCCATAGTACAAAGTTTTTAAACTCTGATCAACCATCCTGAAATTAAATGGGAGCTGAATGTGCTCAGCATTTCCCAACATCAAAACATGGTGAGACTCTTATGCTTTTCTGATTCTCTGTCCCATTACATGAACAGATTGAAAATACTGCATGTTTTTAAGAATTTGTAAATAATCTAATTTATATTATATACTACTAAAGTATGAATGCACATTATCCCATCAGAATAAACAAAAATGTGCTTTTACCATGCACACAGAATTTATTTCTTATTTATTGCGACTGTTTTGGACTTTCTGGCTCCCCAAGAGCCACCATACCTTGCATTATTCTGTCCTTCTTTTGATTCTTGAAAATGGGAAATACTCTATCAACAAGCTCACCAAAAAAAAAAAAAAAAAAAAAAAAGAGTTATTCCCATTTTTAAACATTCAGACTGCAAGAAAAACAAGCAAGGACACAATTACTGTAGAAATATGTCCTGACCAGAATGTTTAGTAATGCAATCTTGCAGGGTAATGACGTTCCATGTGCATGTGTGCATTTTCATATGTGGTGTGAAAAGCTACAGGTATATTTTTGAAATCCCTATACTTGTTTCACAGAATGAAAATTCAAATGCTCACACTGGTGGAAATTCTTATTCTGGCCAAAATCTGATTCATCTCATTAGCATGATTAGGATACTATTTTAGCTGTAAAATAGCATTAAGAACTTGCACCACTATTAAATTAACAGGAAAAGGAAGTTAAATGAAAATATAATGTAATTAATATCAAAAAAGTTGAAACCAAACCCCCATTGCTGAATTATCCGAATCAGCTGTACTCCATCGATTATACCGTCAATCACAATCTGGCACATTTTTGTTTTCTTGTCTCAGGACTAGGTCCTTCTTTTCACGTCATGAATTTTTATTCTGGGAATTTTTCTGCTGATACATTTGCAGCATTCCTATCTTAAACTTTAGAACGATTTTGTATCTCTGAACTAGTTTCATGTTATAATATATTGATCCTTCATGTATACTGTAAAATGGAAATGGTAGAGAAATAATAAATTGCTGATAAGTATTTTTTCTACAGCTGAGTTATTTTTCTCTCTGTCTCTTCTGTATCCTCTTTCCTTATTATTTCTAAAGATTGTCTCTCTGCCTTTCATCTCCTGAAGCATTTAAAAAGGATTTATTCTTAGTTTTCATGCCTGGACAGTCCCAGGATACTTCTACATTGAATCCAGCAGTATTAAGCAGTTTCCTTCCTCTTTAATTAAGCAGTAACCTTCCTCTTTCTCATTACTGAAGGATTGTAATGGTCCTTGCTCTTGTTTCTTTTACACCACCATTCAACCATTCTAGTTCCTTTCTGACGTTCTCCCCAGTTAAGTGAATGTATTCTGAATTTCCAGTGTGATGGATAGACAGAATGGACAGAATATTCTTAGTTGGAAGGGACCCACAAGGACCATTGAGTCCAACTCATAAATAAATGGCCCATACAGGGATTGAGCCCACAACCTCAGTGATATTTCCAGCCTGCTCTAAAGATTATCAGAATGCTCACTCTGCTCCCTGGGAGAGTGGTTTATTTAATTAATAGCTTATTTTTAAAATTTATAGACTCAGTGAAGGGTTTAGGCTGGAAGCTCCTCTTGTAGTCACCTCCTCCAAGCAGAGCTAACTGCAAAGCTAGATCAGGTTGGCCAAGGCCTAATTCTGGGCAGTTATATATAACTTCCAAGGATGGTGATTCTGTCACTTCTCTGGGCAGTGTCTAAAACTGCTTTAGTAAGGATTTCTTTGCCTCATTCAAAATGTCCTCTGCTACTAGTTGTGGCTGCTGTCTCCCATCCTTTGAGAAGCTCTCCTGTGTTGATGGTGTCCCTCTTGGAACTGAATGGATGCAGGGACTGTCTTTGCTGCTCCTACACTCTGCATGTGTTACCATCACTCTCACAGGATGACTCTGCAACTGCGATGTCCTCAATCAGGTCTTCGTGCACTGCTCAGGACCAGGCCAACAGATGTTGATAGTATCTAAATATTAGTCATAATCCATGCCATTAAAGGATGCTATATGGTCTTTTGTGTTTCTGGAGGGGACTAATGACCCTTAGTATGCCTATGTCAATACACATTAAAATACTTTAATCCTCTCTCTGAGTAATATGAGCCCATAGCTCCTAATATAATTTCATTTCACAGGAAAAGCACTAATTCCATAAAAGTGATCTTTCCCCCCACCTATTTTTGAAAATGCAAGTATATTTATTGCTGTACTGCAGGTGGTAAGAGTATCTGAAGAAAAAGACAACAGACCATATTTTAAATACCCAGAAATAAATAAGCTGGATCAATATACTGCAACAGATTGTTTTGCTCATTAGAAGGTAAAAATAAAAAGGAAACTTGTCAATCTACCAAAAATCTTGCCTTTCAATAAGGATATAATTGGAACAAGCTGTCAAAAACAACTTTGAAATTAAATTCACAGCAGCTGGTACTCAATACATTTCATGACAGGTCATCAAATATAAAAATTTACCTCTACATGTTACTTCTTTCATCTCTGTCAGATATTCCAAAATGCCCAGGATTTTTAAAGCAATATTAACTATTTCATGTTAGAATAACACACAAATTGTGCCTTTATCTTAATTGGAGGCTTTTCCTTTGCAGGAATGCTTCACTGTAACATTTGTTACTGTTAGTATTAATCCTTTCCTTACCCTTCCCTTACAGCCTTCACTAGTCCTTAGAGTTTTATCTCTCTAGCAATAGATTATTTACTTCCTCCCCTGTAAATAATATGCAATGTTTTCTATCAATCAGCAGACTGTAGATACCATCTTACGTGTGAATGTATCTTAGGCACCCAAATGTGCAAATCCGGGGGTATTTAGAAAGACAGAGGATAGTATTAACTGTTCAGTCTGATAAAGATCATTGCAACTCTGCTCTGCAGCTCACTATTAAAAAAAAAACAACAACTCACCTTCTTCATAATACCCTCATTTTAAAGGAACAATGAATGATTATTTCTTTTCCATATTGAAAAGTCCTTTGATAGTTCCTATCCCTCCAGAAGCACCCCCTCCTCCCTAAAATTGTATAAAGCTCCCTACGTGTCTAGTTTCTTAGCCTGAGATAATCCATAAATTCAGACAAAATCCTGTCTCAAGCGTGATATCTCTGCACTGCAAGGAACTATCAGTGATGGTTGTAAAGCAGAGTGTGACCTCTGACAGTGATTGTACATTTCTAGGCCATTGCTTGAACTTGGGAAACTGGAGCTATGGAATAAAGAAGCCTTGCTCCCCATGGGTAACTGCCATGCTCCTGTTAGAGGGTTACTAGAAATTCAGATTATTAGGTGATTTTCACACATTCCACTCATCTGTCATCAAGGCTGGTAAATAATTAAAACTTGCTGGTTACCTGTTTTTGTATTCATCTCCACTTTGCCCTGCATCACCTTTACTGATCCTTTTTGTCATTTGCAAAAAAGTAGAGTGGTGGGGATGATGTGTTACAAAATTAAAATGAGGAGAGCTAGCGGCTGAGGATTGTGCAAGACCTTGAGAGATCTCTTCTAGCAAAATCCTTCCTACAATTTTAGGGAAGTGTGTAAAACTGTTTCAAAGATCAAGCTCAGGCCCAGGGCTCCAGACTGAACTTGCTGCAAGCTGCCACTCACAGTAGTGGGAGTGGTATACTTTTGGGGCCAGCATGATGCTGCCTTTTTTTCCTTCAACTACAGAAAAATTCAATTGATTGGTCCTCTCACTGCTTCCCCAGTGTGTGAAACAGAGAGAAGGAATGGGCAGGATTGAAAAAAAAATCATTGCACCTGCACCCCTGCACCTCCTGCAACTCCTGTAGCCATGCCTAGGCATCAAGGTTCATAAGGGAAGGTGTAATCTCAAAGAATTACTGCAGACCTGTAAGCCTTCAGTAAAATAGAATTATTTACCAGGGAGCAGGGGTTTCGCCATTCAGGGTGGCTTTATGAGCAAAAAAATAAAACCACAGTGCTTTTGGAAGTTTGAGGTCAATACAACAAATATAATCCTGTGAAGTCACCACTTGAGCTGTCTTAGCAGTATTAGTTTTACTAATAAATGATACTGAATTGATTAAATTAGCATTTTTTTTTCCAAAATACAGAATACTCAAGATTCAAGCAAACCTTTTGTCTTATGTTACAAGAATAAGACTGCATTTTATGGAATTGTAGAATCATTTAGATTAGAAAGGACCTCTAAGATCATGAAGTTCATGATTATCATAATTATCACACAATTCATCTAGCATCTGGGTAACATTTTATGGGAAGGTTTGTTGCCTCAGTATTGAAAGTGAAACATATATTTCAGAGAACAAGTGCAATATTTAATTTTTGCCAGTTTATTAAATCTCTGTGCAACAGAATAAGATTTCCTCTTAGTTTTCCCCATAAGTCTCTTTACAGCATTTTGCAGATTAGATATACAGAATTGAAGACAGAGCTGTGTTCTTTTGACCTGAAATCTTTGACCTGCGAGATAAAGTGACATTGTTTCTGCTTGAAGACCAGTTTAGCTAATTGCTGAGTGATGGCTGTGACACAGCTGGTACATGATTTTGTTCCCAAGGTAACTCTGCCATACAAAGTGATTCAGAATCAATCATTTGTTTTATAGGGAGACAGCAGGTGTTACGTGCTGCACATAGGGAAAATAGGCATTTTTACTGAGAGGGTCATCCTTTTATTAAAATATCATTTCATCTCCCTTTGTGAGGTAGAAGGCACATTTTCAGTGTTACAGCTGAAAGGAACATAATGTTTCCAATAGGAAGGATACTCAGGAATTTCTTCTTTGTTTAACATGAGTTCCCTGGGACTAACATGAACATAAAAAGCTGTAATAAAACTGCAAATAAATACTTTAAGATATTCTCTTACCTTCAGCAAAACCTCAGAGCCTTTCCCTGTGCCCCTCACCTAAAAACATTGGTTCACAACAAGAGTCAATACGCTCCTTTATATTCACAACACATAGCAGAGACCATCTCATTAAATAGCAATGTTTGGCAGTTAGGGCTGAGTTCATCTCCCAGCAAAGTCTGATGGATTTCTGTGTTTACAGTCAGAGGTGCTGGACTGCATTTGCAGTTGCTGGGGAGAGCAAAAACTTCTACACAAACAATTACATATGCCTTCTTGTTCTTGAGACAATATCAGGAAAATAAGACACAGAATTTGTTCCCCTTCCTCTGAGTGAAGGAAGCCTAACTTTTCATGAGTTCAGAAAAGAAACAACTTTAACAGAGACTCTAGCCCCAGATCAGCATCTATTAGAATAAAATAAAGAAATACTACTGTCTGTAATGCATTGAAGTATCTGTAAAACTGAAACAAGGACATGGGTTTTGAATTGCTGATCACTTTCTGTAGTTGCACAAAACAATCCTTGATTTCCATCAGGTTCTACCTGCAGGAAAAGCCCCAGAATCTGGCCTATTATTTCTAAGGAAAAACATAAAATATCAAAGATGACACCAAAGAAGCATCTCTGAGTTTGGAGAAAAATACATTTTTAAGAGCTACACAAAGTGGTACTCTCTCCATTATTTTCTAAATATTTTTGGGTTTTATTTTTTTGTTTAAAAATATCACCAAAGGTTTCTTTAATTCTATTAAACCAAGATTTCTTAGCTAAGAGCTGTGAAGAAAATCTGTGATTGAATTCCAATAAATTGACTTTTCTATTAAAGCTGGTTTCTTTCTAATCCAACCACAAACCAGCATTAGCATAAATTCCTGTGAAACAAGAGAAGATCCTGTCAGATTAATTTAAAGCTATGGGAAATCTGTTTTCAGTTTTATTATCATTTTACAAGTTTAAAACACAGTGATTTTTTTTAACTGTTGCATTTCTTGGACGTATTTCTTATAATTTCAATAGCTTCCTTGACATTATTTTTTTCATGAAGAGACACTATTTTTTGCTTGAAAGCAGTATATGATGGGTTACCCTTGACTGACACTAAAATCCTTTTTTGCAATAAACCTACCTTAAGCCAAAAGATTAAAGTGTATACCTCTCATCTGTTTCAGACAGAGTTGTATGTTCAATTAATTTTGTCAATTTGTATCTTGCTTCAGTCACTTAGAGGCTGTCTTGCATTAGAATTAAATAGTTGCTTTCTAGGCTTTTTTATTGTTTTTTGGTTTTTTTTTTG
>VXBU01005600.1:1335254-1374521 GCA_013400315.1 Bombycilla garrulus
TTTTTGTTTTTTTTTTTAGTGGTGTCTGTACTGTATGATCCTGACTCCATTTTGGTTCTGCTGCAGAGAGCTAAAGATGCATTGCATCTGTCTTTTGAACTATTAGAACATGATGCATAGGCAAATCAAAGCGGCAGGTGAAGTGAAATTCAGTGAAGAACTGCATTTCTATGATAAATCAGCAGCCTCAATATAAAAACTAAACAATTTTTGGTTGGAAAAAGTAAATGGTGGCTGACTTTTTCCCTCTGGCCCTTATAGGGCTCATAAAGTTGAGATGAAACCTCTGATTCTGCAAAATCACTGTGTGAATTAAGTATACCAGTAATCAAACCAGGAGTTCAAAATGCATTATTTAAAAACCCTTCAGTACAGACTGAAACCTATTGAGCTACACACATTAGGGATGGCTTAAATAAATCTGTAGAGGTGTTACTACATAAATGAGGCCTGGGGCCAATGAAACTCCAATTGACTGAGGTTTCTGACAGTGGAAGACAAAGGCTGTTACCATTACCCTTCTCCCCACAAAGCAGGCTAAGTTTTAAAAATAATGACGATCCAACTTTCAGTGCATTTTTATAGATCCTTATTTCCTATTTCTCAAAAATGACAACATTTTAATATAATTTACAAGTTCTAGAATACATTGACTCCTGGAAGTTTGATTTTTTCATAGGAAAAACAATTCTAGTGTTATAGAATCATTGATACTGCCATTGTAAACTCTTCACAATCTGTGGTATAAGGAACACATCTTCTCAATGTGTCACTCACAAGAGAGATAAATTATTTGACTCTCCTGATGGTTTTAAATGCCTTACTATTATTTTGTGCTGCCTTTTTTATCTCCAGATATGTGTCATTACCTGTAGTCCTACTGTTAATTTTCATTGTTTTTCTACATGTCTTTTTTTGCCTCTCATATTTATTTGCTTTTTTATTTCTAGTAAATCTCACCTGTCCTGATTCTGCATGGCAAGAGACAATGGTTCCAGCAATTTCTTAATCACTTCCCTCTGCCCTTCTTTACTGATGTTGACAGGATGCTTGTAGGTATTTTTAAGATAAGTTTCTTTTAAAAAATTACTTTCAACACTTTTCAGTCAAAATGTTTTATTTTTAAATATTTGTTCTTAAAAAAAGATCTATTTTCATTCCCTCCTATAAAAGAACAACAAAGTCAAGCCCTTCTATTAGACATAGTGATAATTTAAAGGTAACATTACATGTTTCATTACATGTAGTAGTAATAGTATTCTCCTAAATAAGACAATGGCCTTGAGAAATTGCTGCTCATGAGCAAGCAATTTGAGCCTTATGTGCTTTTGTGTTTTGCTTTTTTTTTTCTTTCATTAATGGAACGTATTTATTTTTACAAAGACGATGAAAATTGAAATGTGGGCAATTTTCTGTGATGTGTTAAATCTTTTTAACGATTGATGACCAGATGTGCAAATGGTCATGGATGGCTATAAAAAGCAGAAATAAAGCAGCAAATGTGTCTGTCTGATCAGCTACATAGAAATTAAAATGCCATCGCCCTATGCAATGTGAATTGCATTATTTTGATCAAGCCATCACTACACCACCATATTGAAAAAGAAATTACAGTATCTTCAATGAAATTGAATTATCATATATTCCTGCTGCAAAAACTGCTCCTGTTTTCTTTTCTTTTAGTGCTTCTGGCTTTGCTTCTCCAAAACAAATATCTGATTTTGTGCTTGGACCTTCATTTTAGCCTTATCTCTTTCTCTGCTCTCTCCTTGTCTTTGTTTAAAAAAAAAAAGCCAAGCAGATCAATGCATTGATTTTCTGGAAGAGGCTGCATTTCTACCTGATGTTTCAGATGCTTTTGAAATGAGAACTGTAGCACTTTACTTTTTCATGTAAATAAATTATAGCAGTCTCTGATGGCTTTAACTGTGAGGCAAAGCAAGCAGCATATCCTTATCTGACTGGGGTATAAGGTTATATAAATGTCATAAGGATATCCCTTGAGCCATCAACCTCAGCACTTAGGGGTGCATCCCATCAGGTCATATGGACTCACATCTGTCCAGTTTCTTTAAACATTCCCTAATTTATAACTCAAATGATGGTGAAGTCTCTCTTGCTCTAGACTGTTGTACTGCTCCCAGGGGCATGGTGCCCTCCTGAAGGCTGGTCTTGCTGGTAATATCTGTGCCAAGACTCATTGAGCACTTTGTTCATTCCTGACTTGCCCCATGCAGCATTGGGCCCTGCTTTCCTATGTCACCTGTTTGTTGGTGGTACATCAGTAGAAGCCCTCCTTGTTTTCCTCATTTTAATCTGACCCTTGCCAGATTAAACATTAGATGGGCTTTGGCTTTCCCAAACCCACCCTTATGGGCTCACACTGTATCTCTTCTGATTGATATCTCTCTCTTGCACACTGTTTGTTAGATGTGACTTAGGTCAGGAACTCCTTGTACTATGCTCCCATTTTAGTCAGAAGCTACATGAAAGTTGCTGGCTACTTTTCCCTGAATTTCTGCACATCAGCAGGAACTATTCTTGTGCTTGAAGCCAAGAGATGTTATTCAGCAATATGTCTTGTTCCCTCCTCTCACAACCCTGAACTCCACCATCCCATGGTCATGGCAGTTAAGGCTTTCCCTGACCTCCAAATCCACAAGACTGTGAAGCTTTCAAAAGTCTCAAAGTCTCTGACTGCTCCTCCCATGGAAGAGAAAGATGTAAATGCTGGTACAAATGGCCCATACACAAGAAAGGGCCTAGCATGTTTTGCAATTATTGCGAAATCATGTTTTTACTTCTTTATCAGTCTTGAGATGCTATTGCTTTTGGGACACGCTAAGTAGATATAATCTTCAAGAAGATTACAAGTTGTCTCTATCACAGACAAGTGTTCTGGCTGCATAATTAGAACCAAAAGATGATTTTCATTTATGTACTTGCTATAAGATGTGCTAATATTTTGTTTCTCATTGTGCTGATAAGATGTGCTTGTGTGTGTTAGTAAGAGCTACATTTCATTCTCCCTTATTTTTGTTTATTTGACCGAGTTCAGCTTTAAGACTTATTACTATTGCATTAAGAATGTTTTGCCCCCCAAGATACAATGACCAGTTCTATTACAAAATCATTGTGCCAAATCTAATTAGCAAAGATTTTTTGATGAATTAACCTTGTCACAGCATAATATATACACTGCACCTGCTGTTCTGCTTTAGAGCCAGACTTCAGCCCTCCTACAGTTAAGTCCTTGGTTGTTTTGCTGATCCCTTTCAGCTCACTTTTTCCTCCTTGTGCTCAAACGTCACTACCTCCAGATGTCCAAGATTTTCTGCCTCATTTATATGTATGATTTCCCTCTTCAGTTTGTTCTTTCATCATTCTCAGTACTCTCTTGTTGCAGAAGTCTGCAGCAGATGTTTGATTTTTTTGCTTGTACCTTGCCTTATCTCCAAGGAGGCTTGCAAATTCTGCTGCTCCAGACAGGAAGGCAAGGCTGATCATTGGAGTCCATGAATACCCAAAAGAGAAGGTTATTTAACAGTCCAGCTGGGGAAATAGCATTAACAATTTTTATTTACGTGCTTAAGGGAATCTGACCCCCAGGGTAGCATGAACCTCCATTTTGGCAGATGGAAAAGGGGCGTTCTGGTGTGGTGGGAATTCATGTTCCCTCCACTTCTGGCAGTTCCGTGTGAAGAAAAAGTGCAGGAGAGGGAAGAAGTTTGGCCTTTGCTGTGTTTCCTTCTCTGTCTGGAGGGATCCAGTGTGACAGTGTGAGGAATACAGACAGTCAGCCAGTGCCAGGGTAGATTTTAGAACTCCAAGAGGGGTTCCAGGCAGACTAGAGGCCTGAATGGCTGATCTGATGTAACCAGTCACAGCTGACCCCACTCTGCTAATCTCACCAAATATTTGGCTGTGACAGTGCACCCTGCATCTGGGGACTAAGACTCTACAAAACCTCCTATCCTCCTCAGCTTCCATGGTCTTCAGCCAGAATCCTGGCCTGCAGTATCACAGGCTGCCTCTTGTGGGGCCATTGCTGGGTTTTCTACTGTTCATGCTGGATTAGACACAGATCTGCTTCATCACCACCACCTGCAGCATCTGCCTTGAGAGCAGAGGCAGGTATGAGGAGTATCTTTCTCCCTCTGGCTGGTAAGGGAAGGAAAAGGGAAAAACTTGGACTTTTTGCTGGAATGAGATGCTTCATGATACTGGGAAGCAAACACAGAGGTCTGTGCTGTGGGCCATCTGTCATCTCTTCAGCCTGACTTGAAAACAAACCAAAGGATCAGTCACTGGAGAGCAGGCTTCCATCCCTGTCAGATGGACTGCTGCCTTTCAAGTACAAGGAAGATGGATGCAGCTAGCACAGCAGGGCACACATGCTTCCTGACAGGGATCAGCTCTGGAGCAGTATTCATCTGGTGTTCAGAAAGCCCAACTCCTCCTTCTGCTCCCAATGGCTCTCCTTCTCCAGGCAGTGATATTGGCTGGCCAGAACAACCTGAGTAGAGCCCACTGGGCCCAACACACCAAGGAGATGAAAGCACAGGGGTGGTATGTCCTCTACTTGCCTGGGAAGGAAAAAAGGAATTATGGCCTTAAATGGCAGGAGGAGAAATCTTTCAACAGTAACTAGGAAAAAAAATAACTTGCCAGGATTTTGGGCTTCTCTTGGAGCACAGCATAATGCCTGGACTCTCCACTGTGATGAGATGTACTTCTATATGAAGAGCTCTGGTTCTGGTGCCCTAGGGAGGGTGGCCAGTGCCCACCACTGCACCATTTGCTGGCCCATTCCTGGATCTGCCCAGACACCAGCATTGAATAAATATGCCCACAGAAACGGGTACAATCTTCCCCCATTTCCAAGACACCCTGTATTCTGGCATCTGTGCTGTAAACATTCCTGTTCCCAAGATGTCTGCCTGACAGCAGAGCCCTGGACAGCACCCACCAGATGGTGGGGGCAATGCAGCCTGCGCAGTGTGCTCAGAGACCACAAGCCATCACTGACCAGCAGCAGGCACACAGGGCTGCTCAAGATCCGATGTGGGCACTTGGCTGTATGGTGAAGTGGGAGGGGCTCTATTCCTTGAGGTGGGAAGGAAGGAGGAAGAGAAACCTGCGGTGGAGTCATGGCTAACCCTGGGTGTGGGCAGGGAGCTGTTGCCATGACCGCTGCTTCACCCCACTGGTACTATGCAAATCCAGCAGCATTTGCTGCTTTCCAGAGAACATTTCTGAGGTCAGCAAGTAGGATACTCCATCCTCTTCCAGGGCAGGGAAGTAGATTCCTTTGGGTGCTGTGCTTACAAAGCTTGATCTTGTTTGGGAGATGCGTGTACCTGATCAAACTGTTCTGTAATAGTAGAGTGTGTGCATGAGGAGGGGGTGTTGGACCCTTGATATGACATAACTGGTTGCTATGCAGCTGTCTGCCTCTGCAGCTACTGCTTTTACTGCTGCAGTTGCTATAGGAGACTATCTGATGAAGTGATGAAAGATTTCTTCCCTCACTCTCGATGGCATATTGCCCAGCTTTGTGTACACTGCATACCAAGCATCTGATCCCTGCAAGAATCTATCCCTGTTTTCCTCCTTCTCTCCCGGCTGGAAACCATGGAAACCAGGCTGACTTGATTATGCCATGGACAAAGAATAGAGAAGTGGCCCAGAGAGGTGGCCCTTGTCAGTGCCACTGAGCTATCCCCATTCTTTGCCTATAGGAAAGAGTTAAGGCTTTATTTAATCAGAGCTGAAACTCAATGACACTAGTGTTTAATTTAAGATACTATTTACAAATATTCTTTGACATGTTACTAGTTTCTATACACTCACTTCCCTCACATCAGGCATCCCTAGCCATGAGGGAAAAGTACGTAGACTAGGAACACCCAGATTCATTGCATTTCTTGAGGTTTTCAAGGTGTTGTTTGTTAAATAGTCAGATGTTAGGCAGAGCCACACATACATCTCCTGGTTGACCCATTGTTTGGCAGGGGGTTGCTACCCTGGTGCTTTCTGGCTCACAGAATGATTTGTTGAGCTGAAACCTTTTCAGGGTTGCAGATGAGCACACGTAATTAGTTTTTCCAGCTGAAGTGAGCACCCTACATCTGCCTAGTCAAGTATAAAATAATGCCCTGCATGCAGTCACTCACACTCAAGGGAACAGTGCAAGCCCTTCTCATGCACACCCTCTGGAGTGTATACTCTGAGTGCTGGCAGTCCTTTGTGGCATCCCGAGCTTCTTTTTCCCTCTACCAGCACACTGGGCCAAGAGGCCTAGCTGAAAAATGAGACCTTGAAGGGAGCCACTGCATTCCAGCCTGGGTTGCCATTGACCAAAAGGTCTGTATTATCGAAGAACTAGGATTCATGCTGAGCTACACCAGAACACGGGCTGCAATCTTAATCCTGTGTATGCCCTCTCTTAAACAGTTATATTTTTTCATGGCTGCTCATCTGTGTGCAGCTTGTCTGTCCCAGCTGCCGTGTTAACTCTCTTTGAGTGGCAAAAGACACAACAGCTGCTATCCAAATCTTCTCCAAACCCTCAATCCTATGGGAGACCTTAACAAAGAGAGGCAATGGTTGCCTCTTCTTGCTGTACACAGGTATCCATGTCCTTTGACTATGATGAGAACGAAAAAGTTCTTTTCCCTTGAGCTGACATTCTAGGAAGGAACTAAAATAGGTATTCCCCTTGCAGTAGAGAAAGGGCAAGGGCTGTGTTTGATGTTGCACTATGGGACAGTTCCAACTATGGGATGAATGGATGGAGAGCAGCCCTGCTGAGAAGGACTTGGGGGTGAGAGTCTGGACATGACCCAGCAATGGACACTCACAGCCCAGAAAGCCATAAGTGTCCTGGGCTGCATCTAAAGCCAGCAGGGGAGGGAGGGGATTCTGCCCCTCTGCTCTGCTCTGGTGGGACCCCACCTGCAGTGCTGCATCCAGCTCTGGGGTCCTCCGCATAGGGAGGACATGGACCCGTTGGAGTGAGTCCAGAGGAGGGATATCGAGATGATCAAAGGGATGGAGAACCTCTCCTAAGAGCAAAGCCTGAGAGAATTTGGATTGTTCAGCCTGAAGAAGAGATGGTTTAGGGGTGACCTACTCATGACCTTCCAGTACCTGAAGTTGAAGGGAGCCTACCAGAAGGATGGAGGGCATGCAGTGACAGGACAAGGGGGAATGGATTCACATGGAAAGAGACTAGGTTCAGATTAGATATGAGAAAAAAATTCTTTGATTTGAGAGTGGTGAGGCTCTGGAACAGGTTGCCCAAGAAGCTGTGGATGCCCCATTCCTGAAGGTGTTTCAGGCTACATTGGATGGATCTCTGAGCAACCTGGTCTAATTAAAGGTATGCCTTTCAGGGGGGTTGGAACTTTAAGGTCCCCTCCCTTTTAACCCAAGCCATTCAGTGGTTCTCTGATTCTATGAAGTATAAACATGGAAGAGAGGTAACTGTGTCAAGGTCAGCTGGGATAGGACTCTAAGACTGCCAGAGTGAACATGACAGAGGGCATGATATTGTCCATTCTGCCTGCTGGGATTGTTCCCACATCTAGACCATGCTCAGGCATAGCTGATGAGTGTGCCAGTTGGAGAGGTTAAGCACATGCCACAGGGGCTTATTAAATGTTAATCAGCCTGGAGAATCCAGTATCACTATTAGATTATGTGCTTGGCACAGTTTGACTCATGTTATGTCAATACACATAACCCCAGGCTCCATGGACTATGTTATCACTGGCCAGAAGATTACAGAAGTGACAGTAGAGGGGATCTACTAAGCTAACAGATTTTCATGCAGAGACAGAATGAAAATGCTGTGCAATTATCCTCCATAACACAAATTGACTGACTTCATAAGTGGTATAAAAACGCTTGCCTTGTTGAAGCAAAACCACATAGCAGCAGGGTCCTATTCCTGGTCTCAGCAATTCTAGTTGCAAAAAACATTTTTTTTTTAAGGAGTCAGATAGGGCACATCAAAGAACAGCAATGGGTTGCTGCTCCCTAAAGGACAGAGAGACAAGAATCAAGAGCAATAATTCAGATGACAGGGCAGGGGTCTCAGCCAGAGCCCAGTCCCACAGGCTCTATACAAGGTAAGTAGGGCAGAACCAGGGACAGTGACTGGCTTCAGCCGGGGTCCAGACCCCCAGGCATGTTCATGTTATTGTTGCAGGTCCCAGGTAAAGCCAGAAATTTAGTCTGCAGGACAGGGACTGGGTCAGTGAATATTAGAGCTGAACTGGAGACCAATACTCCAGTGACTGGGCTTGGGGAGGAATAGAACATCCAGAGCTGATCTTAAACAGAGCTCCTGGTCCTTGGGACAGGGTGTTAGGTGGAGGTATCAAGCAGCACTGGGACAGGGTTGTTGATGCTTATTTGTACCTTCAGAACTTAGGACAGATGGTGCCTGGACATAGGCAGTCTGCACAAAGGCAGACTCATCCATGGTCAGAAGGACTTCACACAGAGAACAAAGATCACAGGAGAAACAGCAGCAAGACTCCTCTGTAGAAATTAATCAAAAGACAGCATGGGAAAGGAATATTACACTGAACCTTAACAAGTGTTTCTACCAGCAAACTGAATATTCCTGGTAGCAAACATACCCAGGAACTGAGGCCAGCTGGCATGAAGTGGCCTGTGCCTGTTCTTGTAAGTTGTTTTGGCTTTTAAGTATTAAACTACATCCAGCTCAGGAAATTCCCCATGGAGTATAGAGAAGGCAGGGCAGTACTCTGGGCATTTTTGGAGCTTTGGCTATCTGGCAAGAGCAGAGCTATTTTTCCAATCCCAAACGTGTCAAGTGTCAAGAAAGTAGCTGGCTGATAGGACATGAGACAGTAAGAGTGTGTGACATCCATGTGACAAAACAATGCTCAGGTCTCCTGCCCAGGCGAGTGCCTGCTCACCAGAGCGAGCTGCCATTCTGCATTCCAGCAGCGAAGCACGTTAGGAGGTATGGGAGCATCTTGAGCTTGCTCCTGCTCTGCCTGAGCTCTGGCAAAGGCCTCGGCAGCACATGTGCTGATAAACTCTGAAAATCTCTGCTGATAAACTCTGGGCCACCCTGGGCTGATGGCAGAGGTTGTTCTGGGACACCCTCAGCCTCCACTTTGCGACTGTTCAAACTGAGTCTTTGGGCTGTGGAGGGCTACCAGCCAGGATGTGATTGCTTTATTGCTGAGGAGAGACCTCCAAAATGAGAAAAGACACAAAACACAGAATGATATTTCACTTTTTTGAGACAACTTGGGATTTTCCATTTTCTGGTTTTCTGATTTTCTCCTCAGTGTTGTTTATTCGTCCATACCTTCAAATTGTGACTCATCCTTTAAAGAATGTGCAGCCACTGGGAAAGAGTATTCTGGAATGGACTGTGGATGCACACAGTAAAATAATATTTTTGTTCTCTAATTCCTAATTTCATTTTTTTTCCTTCTTTGGGAACTAGTGCTCACCAAGAATGATGGCCAACAGCTCCAAGATTCCTGTCAGGAGCACCAATGGCTCATTGCCATACCTGGGCAGTCAGGGCTGTTACCTGCTACCCTTTCCACAGCTCTGTAATTAGTAACACTGAGTTCCCTCTGCCATTGGATCTCATGGTCTTTTAGAATTCTAAGACATTTTTGAAATCACTGAGATCAGTTTTAGTTTTGCCAACTTTGAATAATTTTGACGTCTCGTTATTCAAGAGCATTTCTAGGTAATTTGTGAATATATAGAGCCTACATCCTAGGGTATATTCCTGTTAGAGATCCCTGGTAAGAATGGGATATTTAGCCTCATCTTTTATTTTCTCTCTTTTAATGAGCAATTTTTTATCTTATATTCTTTCTTTTTTATTTTTTTTTATGAGAGTGTTTGAGGAAACATCTTGACTGGATTTTTTTTCTTTTTTAAAATACAAATATTTTTTGGATTAATGGATACTTATCCATTTCCTTTGGCACTGCCTAAAAAAACAATTCATCAATTTGTGAAGGATAATTTCTTTCTATACAAAAACTGTGTTGACTTTTGCTTGCTTAATCATTGATCACAGATCTATTACTTTTCTCTTTCATTCCACTTTGACTCAATTTTCCTTACATCAAAGATAGACTTCCTGACTTGTACACCCAGGGGAAATTTTCAAAATTTTCCATGACATTTGCTTTCTATTTTACTGGTAGCAAAATAAATTTAAGTAATAGATCACAAACTTGGCTGGTTGGCAATCTGTTTTACAATCTGGCCAAATAAAAACCACTGATTTTGAAATAGTTCTATTATTTTTCACTTCTTATTTGTGTTTTTCAAAATATTTTTCTTCCTTCATCTTTCCAAGGAATGCTGTATTTGAGTTCCCAGTTTCCAAAGCCCTTTGTGCTTGTTGAAAGTGATAAAGAAGCGTTATGAAGAATGATCTTGAAAATTCTTAAAAATCTGCATGAAGAGCATTCCAGGCAGAGTTTGACCCACCTCTTCCATTTAATTTTGTTTTGATCCACATGTGTATAACCTTTCTATCAGCTACTGATGATAACCAAAAGAGCTGGGTTCAGTATACAAGGAGTGATATTAGATAGTCTATCCCTAGATAGTCTATGTCTTTCCAAGCAGATTTTTTATAACTAATAAAGACATATGGCTTTTCTGTCAGAGCTTTCTTAAAATTTAAATATAGATGCAAGGGTAGGTAACATATAAGAGTAGAGTGTATTTTTATATATATATAAATATATAAAGATGTTTTCTACATACACACACACACACACACAAACACACACACATATATATATATATATATGTATATATGTATGTATATCTGATCAGGAAACTAGTTTTACTATAACGTTAACCAAGTGTTTATCCCTGGTTTTGGTTATGCTGTCTGGTACCTAAAAAGAGTATTTAGCTAACAAAAGAATTACTCAAGATGTCTTGATCCTTGAAAAGGTCTTTCTTGAACAAAATAAAGACAGGCTGAAAATTATTAATCTAGATCACACAGGCCTAATCAAATTTCTTTCTATATGGGCTTTTGATTAAACCTAACATAAGCACAGAAGTTTCAATCAAGGATCTTCCCTCCCTTACATTACTCTGAGGAGCAAAACTTTTACAAATTTACTGCCTCCTATGATACAAGAGCAGCCTACTTGGGGATTTTTTTGAAGTTTCATTGAAAATGCTCTTTCAATGTTCATAAGGTGGACTTTGGTAAGTTTGAATTCTTTCACCAAAAGTCATGTTGCTTGATCATATTGTTATGCTGATGACTTTGGGTTTGGTTTATTTTTTAGGTGGACAACATTATACAGTATTCTATAAAGCACTCATTGCAAAAAATACTTAATTGCTATGAGAACTGTAGGTTTTCTAGGACAAATATACAGACAGTTTTTTCCTGGTCATAGATTCAAAGGGTGTGGGTTTGAAGGGACATCCTAAAGTCATCTAGCCTAGTGCCTCAGTTGAAATCAGGACTAGCTTCTAAATTATTCATCTGTTCCTACTGGTGTAGAGAAAACTTAGGAGTAAATGACAACCAGAAAATAGGGTATAGATGAGTAATCCTGGAGCCTAAGCTGTCAACAGACTGCTCACTGCTCAGGTGTAACTTCCATAACAGGGTTTGCTTTGAATGCAGTAAGCAGTGAACTATCAAAGCTCCTGGGTCCAGAATCAGTGGCACACAAGATGGGCACCGCACCACAGGGGAGTAGTGGGAGCCCTTTTCCCAGCTGAGGTGTTTCAGCTTTGCAAAACTGAGTAGAGAATACTTATGCCTGAGAACTGAGTCGCATTATAGGTAGATTAATAAATAGAGCACTCACTTAGATGGAAAGGTCACAGTAACCTTGTTTATTGAAGGAAAATAAGAGATTTTATATTTTTATTACTATGAGGTTGTTCTTTGGCTGGCAATAACATGCTGGCTAAATTATAACAGTAATGTAACCATGGTAATGTGGGCTTAGTGAAAGTGATTTGGTTAACTAATTTTATTGAATGTATTAACTAAGGACTCAAGTAAAACTTTGGGTGCAAGTCTTTCTGTCTTTTCCTAATACAGTGTTTCCAGAGAGTACACTCCTCTGCTTCCACTGGTGTAGGACAGGATGAAGGAGGCAGGCTATTGCTTTGGCACTAGACACAATGGGTGTGTGGCAGAGTGCTGTAGTTTGGGTCATGAGGACACCCCTCAAGCAAGTGTCCTGATCATCCCACTCCACTGCTGCGGTGCACCTTGTGGAGGGGCATTACAGGATGAGGACTGAATTCTTTTGCCATGAAACTAAACTAGAAGGTGTGTATCAACAGCACACCTAATGTGCTCCAGCTCCCCGTGACCACTCAGTACACGAGACCGAGGCCAAGGCTCAATCAAAATAAAGCTCCCAAAAGCATATCTATGTCCAGCATATCTGGACGTTGCTTCCTCAGTGGTAGGTGCCTCATTCTACTATTCATTCTATTTCTGTTTCAATATTTAAAGCAGACATACTCAGAAGATCTTAACTGTGTTTCTTGATACCTAATTAAGTGAGCCTTTGACTTCCTGCAAGAATTTAAATGTTAAATCAGCAACTGAACCCAGAGAGAGTTGTGTTAGTTAATGCTACCCCTTCACAACAAAGTCTGATGGTTGGCAACCACAGGGGTCTTTAATATAATCTTGATTTCTTTCCTGTATATCTTTGAGGTCTTTTGTTGGTATTTTATAACCCTCAGCCTTGCACAGCTTTTCCTGTGTGGATTCTATAGTGGAAAAGTTATCCACGGCCTGCAGAAAAGAGTACAAAGCAGGACTACAGACTAAAATACCATAGTTTATTTATTTGACATTGCTTATACAGAAGAAAAGGAAGTGAAAAAAAAGCCTTGTAGAGAGAAGAGAATGTGTTTAGTGCAGAAAACAGAAACAAACATAATTCAGAAGTGCTTGCTCCAGTGTAGTTTGAGCACAGGCACCTCATAGTCACGAGCTAAAATGATTCCATGGTTTGCAGGAATGGGATTGCAGAATATCCACAATTTTATTGTATCAATATTGCATCAAATTTAACAGGTTTATCTAAGTTATACCTCCTGCAGAAGCTCAAACCCAGGAAAAAAGTGCCAAAACACTGAAGGTAAAGAAAACAGGAGAAGTAATGCATTCATTAGTGGCATGTCTGAGTTTGTAAAGCATTGGGTTGGGTGTTCAACATTTGATTTGAAATGACAGAATTTGGACAGTACCTATGGCTCCTGCAATGGTGTGTAATCTGATGAATCACTTCTGCATTTAAGCACTAAGTACTTGCTGATTAAGATTGATTGCAGAATTATAAGTTTAAATTATTTTATCAGATAATGTAAATGAAAGGTATTGCTCTTTTTAATCTTCAGCTATTAAATTTTATGTGACCATTCACATGGAATATAGCGATATGACTGAAGGACTGGTACAACCCATAATTTGTTCCTGATCTTAGAAGTCATTAAGCCATAGCATTTCCTCCCTTATGAATGCAAATGGTCTTTATTGATCCTATTATCATAAAACATTTACCTCTTTATGCTGTGGTGTGAGATTTTCCTGAGATGAAGAGTTCAAATCATTAAGTAATCCATTGTATCATTTTCCTCATGTTCTCAGGAGAAACACAGACAAAAAGGTATGACAAAGAGTATTGATTAACATTAAAGCTAATAATGTGGTTTTTTATCTGTGTTTTATGCCCATATATCATCTTCTTTTACATCGTTGCCTCATTTTTAATTTAGCAATTTCTCTATCCACACTCCACTTCTCATGTCTTTTTCTTCTTACTGTTTTGCTCCAGAGTTCTGAACACATTACTCACATGGAGTAATCAGGCAGGACAGGGGCTCTCACTGGCTTGTTGTGTCATGCTTTGCCCTTCCAGGTCATTTCTTAATGCTTATACCTGCTTTGAACCAGTATGGGGACAAGGACTGTACTCAGATCCTTAAATAAGCATGTGTTACTAACTTAGCGGTCGCCCCCTTTGCAGACACACAAACATCAGAGAGGTGTCCTCATTCCATTGTACATCAAAAGCCTAATACAACAGGAAAGAAGAAGGAAAAAAGTCTAATGAGGAGATGCAGAGATCACTGATATTTCAGGATATGGAAACTAAAGAACTTAGCAAAGGGTAGAATGGGTAACAACTGATGAGGCACTGCACTGATAAAGATGGGTAGCACATATCAGTAAAGCATTATAAAAACCACATATTTAAAATGAAAGGACATAAACACAGGGCTGAAAAGAGAACCAAATCTCTTTGCAAATGTCAAAATAATTTTATATCTCCTTTCATTTGGAGAGCAATGCACTAATAGCAGAATGAAGTAGACTCAGGCTTCCAATCAACATTTTAATAATTAAGATAAAAGGAAAAGGTTGGTTATAACTGAAGAGTAAGAGAAAACTTTAAAAATCTAAAGGGGATTTAGGAAAATTTGAAGTTAAATATAGCCTAAACAATAGTTTTTACAAACTTACTAACTGATGGACTGGGGGACTGAAATGGGACTCACAGGACAACATTGGAGAATATTCCCTACAACATCTTTTGTGTGAGAAAGAAAGTTCATAGAAAAAAACAAAGAGCAAAAATGTGATCCAGCATTGCTTTAAGGTCTTATGGGGCCACAGGACAGAAAGTTGAGACAAACAGAGCCAAAACCATATTAGTCTGGACAATGAGTCATGATCTAGAGTCATGCTCCTTGAGTCATGATCCAAGATTGGCAGAAGAAGAAGAAAGAAGAAAGGAGAAAGAAGAAGGAAGAAAGAGGAAGGAGGAGAAGACTGCAGCCACCAGACACCCAAAATGAGGAAACAAAAGAAAAAGGGCAGCCTAAGATTTACAAAGGATGAAGCAGGCTTTCTTAGGAGGTAAAAGAACGCCTTTTTGTGAAAGCTGTAACCAACAGCTTCTGCATGGTGGGGGTGGATGGCATGCATTACACACACTTGGTGTTCAGACTAGTCATGTTTTTCCTTGGTGGAAGAAAACTTGGGCTGTCTGCATGACATCAAGATTCCTGTGATCCTCAGATTCCATTCTTTCCACGCTTACTCACCGCTTTTCATCTTCACATTTGCTAGCAGAGTGTATCAAATTATCTAAAAATAATCATACTTTCTGGTATCTGGAAATTAGCCAAAGGATATCCTTCCAAAAGAAAAAAATGAACAAGAATCTGCCAAGCAATTCTTTGTGCAGAAGTTACAAGTAACTACAACACTGCACAGTATTTTTTGAGCATTGCAGCACAGCAGACAACATCCATATCATGTTCTTATTTTCTTTTTTTTTTTTCCCTGACGTTCACTGTTGCCATTCTTTTTAAGTTTTAAAAGGTGTTTGTAATGTACTTTTGTTTTTTAAAACAGCTGGTGAGAAATCCTTTTGTGTGGTAACAAGTCATTCTGGTAAGGTATTTAAGGGTTATTTTCCTCATTTCCCCATTTTTATTCTTCTTCATGGTTGATACATGGGTTGCATCTCTTTTTTAAGATCATTTTTCCCAGACACAGCTGGGGACAACCAGCTCTTTTTATAGAGTCAAAACAGATTTATCTACCCTATTGGTTTGTAGTATTTCAAATAATCCCTTTGACTGTCATGTAGGCCTCCCACCCCTTCACCAAGCTGGAATTTCTTGGGTGTGTAAACACAAACATGATGGGCTAAGGGCACCAGGTTCTAGCATAGGGGTGTCTCTTAAAAACACCTCCTGAGGAAGGTTCTTCCAAGCCCCTGCATCAGCAATGCCACAAAAGCTGAGCTAGCTTTGTATCATTCTAAACAAATAGAAGGACTGGAAAATAGCCTCCTAAAACATGCATGTTTATGACAGATGCATAATAGTCTTTGGCATACTTCCAAGCTGCCATTGCACTGCTGATTAAGTCAGAGGATGAAACCAGTTCTGTGAGGAAAAATGACAGTTAAAAAAAAAAAGTAATTCAGGATCTCTCATGGCACTGAAATGGTAAAGATTTGTTATCTGAATAAATTTGCCACACAGGTTTAACATTTTTCTTCAGGCAAAGTTCATTCAATACTATGTGCTGCAATGAGGGCAAGCATGAGATTGTTCCTGTACTACACACTACTAGTTTGTGTTACATGTATTACATGTACATATTTTGTGCCATGGGAATACATACCTCACTTTTGGTGGAGTTTCTCTTTTCCCCTATCATACCAAGCACTGTATCATACAGGAAATCCCCTTTTTCCTGCCTGAGATGTAATTTCATCTAGTCAGAAAAAGGAAGGACAACTTTATCTCCAAGCAGTGCTGACTATGCTCAGACCTCTCCCCTTTTACACCCATCATAATCTGTGCCCCAAGGCAATGAAGATTTTTGGGCCATTTTTGGACATCCTCTTCTGGTGGCTTTTCCCACCTGATGGGTGCAGAGGGAGAGCTGAAATGCTTTAAGCAAAGCTTTCCACTCAGCTCCAGCACAGGCATTCTGTTGTATTCCAAACAGGTCCTTCAGTGAACTTGTATCTAATTAAGATATTAAATCTTGTCCTATATCTGGTAATAAAGAAAATAGTATTTTTTTTTCTTATTAGGCACTCCCCCGTGTTTCACAGTCGCAAAAATCTTGGGAAAACAGTCTCTATATCCAAAAATGTTCTGTCAACAACTGTGTAACTTCAAAAAAGAGCCCCCTTTTAATTACATTCCCATGATCTATAACAAATCTCAAGGTTTCTTTTGCAAGATATCTGTCCACTTCTGTATCAATAAGACTGTAACAGCTGCCTGGAGGTAGAAATCCTGTGCTTTGTGCTTTAATTACACAAACCTCTATACAGCCAAGCAGCTGGCAGATTCCTTGAAAAGACCTGTGTACCCTTTTTCTTCCTCACTTCTATTTCCTCTTCATGAAAGTGGCTTGCTCTGCCATCTCTTTCTCATAGAGAGTTCAGGTTGACCTTAAAATTTTAGCATCTAACAGCAATAACTATAAACATTTCTTCTGAAGGGTAAAAATCTCACGCTCCCATGTTTTTTTATTTAAAACTCCAGCTTGTTCCTGGACTTCATTCCATCATTGTCTTTGGAATGGTCAAGAAAATGCATATTTTAAAGCACTTTATTAAAAAAAAGAAAAAAAAGAGAAAAAACTCCTTAGGGACTTTAAACACCATAGCATGGTGGAGTTTGTTAAATCTTAAAGTAAACAAAATGCAAGGGAACTGTCAATCCAGAAGCTTCACTTTTATACATATCAGATCCAGAGTGATCATATTTTCTTTTTCCTTCAGCAGCTAGTTGTTATAAAATGGCCTTTTCAACCTGTAAAAATGTTTCCTGTATCCCCACATTTTGTTCCCATGTGTCTCCTAATAGTCTTTTTACTTCTAATTTCTTAAGGTTTCTCCAGCTCCAGGCTCATCCCAGAGCTGCATTTGGTTATATGCCTTCCTGTCTCAAACATGCACTCAGAATTATTGCAGAAGTTATTTTCTTGAGTCTTCCAGGTCTGTAATTTGGAGACTGACACACAGAAGACCTTTCGTGACAAAAAGCAGAATATAACACTTATTGCACTGCTTTATTTTGCCTTTATGATTCCTGCCCATACCAGAGTGGCACTAGCACACACACCACATTTTAAGTTGGCCCTCAGTATAGCTCTTGCTGGCACACAGCTGCCTGTGTGTTTAAGTGCCTTTCTGAACAAATATACTGCAATTAGGCCAATTCAAAGACCACTCACCCGAAGTTGTCTGCACATATTGCACTCAAATAAACAACACTGGGGCCAGCAAGAGGGCTATGACCACCTGATGTCTAGCCAGAAATTTCTCTCTCTGACAAGCTACTCACATCTAGAACACCATGGCAACACCAACCTGTAGCATGGTAAAATACATTGGAATACATTGGTGTGTCATCCATTTTGAACACATCCCAGACTTTTTCTCACTGCTGGTTAGTAATAACCAGCTAAAGTTTTTTGAAAAATAATTGGTCAGACCATCTCATACCTTGGGTTTTGGCCTGCAAGTAGTTTTGTATCTGTGCTCTCCCCAGTGAGTATGAAGGCAACTGCACAACACGTTATTGCCTACATCATATGCACCTAAAATTATAACTCTGCATGCCCACTGTATCTGTGTGTTTGCTCTAGGAACCAGAGAAGAAAAAAAATGAATTTTGGAGAAAAGAAAGCTAGGGAGGGAGTTTTTAAAGGTCATGCATTGACAGGCCAAGGGTAAATGGCTTTAAACTGCAAGATGGTAGGTTTCAATTAGATATCAGGAAAAAATTCTTCACTCTGAGGGTGGTGAGACACTGGAACAGTTTGCCCACAGAGGCTGTGGATGCCCCATCCCTGGCAGTGTTCAAGGCCAGGCTGGATGGGCTTTGAGCAATCTGGGATAGTGGACNATTATAACTCTGCATGCCCACTGTATCTGTGTGTTTGCTCTAGGAACCAGAGAAGAAAAAAATGAATTTTGGAGAAAAGAAAGCTAGGGAGGGAGTTTTTAAAGGTCATGCATTGACAGGCCAAGGGTAAATGGCTTTAAACTGCAAGATGGTAGGTTTCAATTAGATATCAGGAAAAAATTCTTCACTCTGAGGGTGGTGAGACACTGGAACAGTTTGCCCACAGAGGCTGTGGATGCCCCATCCCTGGCAGTGTTCAAGGCCAGGCTGGATGGGCTTTGAGCAATCTGGGATAGTGGACAATATCCCTGTCCATGACAAGGAGGCTGGGACTAGATTATCTTTAAGGTTCTTTCCAACACAAACCATTCAGTGATTCTGTGGTAGGGGATGCAGGGCAATCCTCTTTCCTGCCTAGTGAGGGCTGGGACCCTGTGTATTTCTCCAGCCCCAAGTGGTGGTGCTCAGTGAGGGTGATTCAGTTTTTATGTGGAGCTCACAGCAAGGGTGGGTGCAAGTTCTCAGTGTAGACAAAGACAGACCCCCACAGACCCCAAACCTCTCACATAAGTCCCCTCACGTGCCCTGTCCCTCACAGTGCTATCGGCAACTTTTGACCACTTCTCACTCAGATACTTATTAAGTCCATGAATTTTTTATGTCACATTCAGTAGTTTAACATGTTCAGTTCAGCTACCTTCTGCTCAGGCAAGGGCCCTGGCACTTGCTCATACTTCAGGATGAATGGTACAGATTACTGAACCAATTGAAAATATAGTCACAGGCAGTCAGATAATCCCAATTTATTTGTTTGATGGGCAAAGTATCAACCACATCACAGTCCTGCACACTCTCCCATATATCCTTCCACATGCCACTTCACCACACCCATGGCCTAGCAAGGATTCCTGAAAAAGCTGACACATCCCAATGGATATTTGTCCTTCTTAAGATACAGAATGTCTTGAATTCATCACTCACATTCATATCACATGTGTTCCAGAAAGAGCCCTTTTTGGTCTTAGGTTCACTAATTGTCTCAGGTTGAAGACAGGTATCTGCTGGGAAAGGCAGAACCCTCCCNGCAGAAGCAGCAGCAGCAGGAAAACAAACGGAAGCTCCTGGGTTATGAACTCCTTTTCTTTTCCAAGCAAGCACAGCTCTGAGTGTCCTCTCTGCTTGAAAACCAACGCTGCAAATGATTTATTTCTTTTCCTCCCCCTTCCCGCCCGGCAAGTCTTTGTCTTGCAAATATACTTAAGTATCGGCCATCAGGTTGCCCCGCAACAAATGGGACAAAATTCTGTAGGTAAAGAGAACGAAAAGGGACAACACCCCAACCCCCCACACTAATAAGACAGAAACTTCCCCAACCATTATTCTGCAGAGTCAGCCCAGGGTATAAATACTAATGAGTGGCCATGGAAGGCATAAAACAGATAACAAAATCATGTGAACATAGACTAAATATCTGAAATTAATGTCTAACTGGCTTGATTCTGTAAAGAAGAAATGGAAATTATCATAGATTAAAAAAAAAAAGAAAAGTTTTGAACCAGAGAATTTCCAGACAGAGAGACAACTTCCAGTAAGGACGGCCATTTCTACACCTCCATAGGTGTGTTGATCTTAGACAAAAGAAAAATAAAAAAAAAAAAAAAAAAAAAAAAAGAAAAATGATGAAATTGAATTAGAGAAAGAATATACCCATAATATTTTGTATATAGGGTTCAGACTCATGATTCCACCATAGGCTAGATTTACATCTGAATATGAGTTCAGTTTTCTGTCTACAACCTCTGTAGACTATTCTATGGTGAAGGAATGTACCATTCAAATATTAAAGATTAAGAGGTTCTACCTGTGCCCTGGAGAATAAAGGTATTAGTTATTTTATGAGTTATTTGAAGGATAAGGAAGTCTTCACTGCAGAAGTCAAGGTGATCGAATACATGTACTGCAGTCAACATACTCTATTGAAGCATTGCACTGAAATACATTGACAGAAATGCTGTGAGCAAATTTAGAACCACAAATGGTCACCCATAAAAACTACTTGTGTTTATGTTCAAACTATTGGCAGGCATTAAAGTATCTCAGTAAACAAGTATTTTGTGGCTTACTGAAAGTAATTAACATATGGAATACAAAAGTTTCCTGATGAATGAAGACACAAATTTCAAAAGCATAAATTTTCTGGAGTGGTATTAAATTAGTGCTGTAGATGAGAAGAAAGAAATGCTAGTTATATGCACAATCACTCCTTTTGGCAAGGATTTTCGGAGATCAGAGGAAGCAAAACAATTAGTCTTTAGAATCCCTTGAGAAGTGTGATCATGTAAGGCCTCAAAATGTTCTCTGGTATGATTGTCATTGAAAGGAAAGGAGACTATCAAACTGTGAAACACCTTATGTTGGTCTGGCAAAATTGCTCTAATAAATGTTAATCAGGAAATGTAATGAAATTCTGCACAGCACTGCCTAATTTTATTGCAAAGCATTGATGCAGGCATCAGTTCAGCTATTGGCCAGTTAAAGACTATGAAGTGATGACAATCCATGCTAATAATAACACAGATCGTTAAAAGGCAGCGTGGTTTTAATACAGATGAGAATAGAATATTATACTTGCCGATAGCATGTTTTCCAATGGATTCTGTCATGATGTGTATGTTCTCCTCTCCTTCAGATATTTCCCAACACTTGACCATAATGAATGTGCTCAACAGACAGTCTCTTTAAGCTACACCAAAACTAAACTCAGTTGGAGCTTAGGTTGTAGTTTTGGACCAAAATTACTTGTGACCTGTTCAGATGAATTTATTCTTTTGGCATCATGATACTTTTTCCTTTTTTTCCTTCCCATCTCCTCCTATGTAATAGCCAATTTTTCTGATGTGTTTTGGAAGAGCCTCTGTACCCTGTTACCAATCTAAACAAACAAACCCTGATCAGCTACTATCTGTTCTCTGTTTTGTGGGACATCATGTGTGGCAATATCACTTTGGTATTTTATGCTGAAATTTGGTAGATAAAGTCTTCCCAGTTCCACTGGGAATTCACAATTTGGAGTGGCTGAATCCAGCGTGTAATCCCAGCAAGGCTGTGCACACATCCTTACAAGCAGAGAATACTCACGTACCTACATACAAGGCTGGACACACAAAGCAGCACAGATAGACACACTCAGCACAAACACAAATGGCCCCAACAGCCTCCTCCTGCCCCCCTCTCTGGCTGAGCATGAGGAAGGTCTCAGTGGGCTAAAGACCAACTGTATGCAATTAAATCCAAACTTTACAGTTATATTTTGACTTTTAATTTTGCTCATTCATAGTTGCATCATCATAACAAGATGGCTTGACTCTGATGTCTGCTTGAGACAGAGTGAGGAGACAATGTCTGTGGAGGGGCTTTTGGTTCTTTATGTACATGACATTGCAGACATCAGATAGGGAAGTCGAAGTATTGTGTAGGTTTTGGTTCTCACTAAACAAAGGAGGAGGAAGAACAGCCTTTCCCTGTTAAGCTTGCATGGACAATGCTATCACTGCGAGCTAAATAATGGCATGGAGTAACAACTGAATAAACTCTGCAATAAACCTGTAATTTATAAAGCAATTTTTAATGTAGTATATTTCCCATTATAAATTGAAACAGAAATGTCAGGTGAGATTTAGAAAGAATCTGCTCAGCAGCTGGTTCATACATCAATTTTTCAACGTAGCACTGGTCTGAAGTGACTTTTTGTTTGCTTATTCTTTAGAACAGGGAGAAAAAATAATCACACAGTGTACTGTATGAAAAGTCTTCATATCAGGTTATCTGACAATATCTCAGCTTTTTCCTTGCAGTATTTTATTTTCTCTGAGCAGCCTTGAATGCTCAGAATGCTGGGTAGGAGAGATTTGCTTAGAACTTGGAAGCTACTAAAACCATAGTAGTTAAATTCCTGCTTACAATCTGAATGTGACAGTAGGGACTGTCTTTTGGGAATGACAGGATGCAGTAGGAACTGACAGAGGATAAATAGCCTCATTCCAGTTTCTAAAATGCTGAGGGCAGAATATTCTGTTCCTGGCGGATAGTTGACTTCATTGCAAAAATATATTGTTTAAATTTTGAGTCTAGCAGAAAGATTTTTTAAAAAATTGAATGGGCTTCCAATTTCCACATATTCATTATAAAACTCTATTAAAGTCTGAAATCTAGACTACTTTCTGATAATAGATGCAGCATCTAAAAGGCATTTGCAGAGCTCAGACAAAATCCAGCATAAGCTACTCCTAACTGTAGCTTGTTCCAGGAAAGTGAGCAGTATGAGAACAGCAACATCAAAGCACTTGGTCAAAGCACATAGGGCAAGAAAAAAGAGCCTGAGGGGAAAATGCAGTTTTCTGTATTGCATATGACTTGAATACTAATTTTTTCACAGGAAAAATCAGGTAGGCTATTTACAAACAACAGAATTGCTTTGAAGTGCTTAGTCAGAAAGAATGCTTTCTCTCCTGTGCTTGTCTCAGTCGTCCTCCACTGTCGAGTGGGAGCCACAGCCACCTCTTCTACCTTCCAGTTTCCCTGAGGCCAGGATGCATTTGGGATCTACCATAATGCCATAAGCCACTGAACATTCCAGCCTGGAACTTGTTGACTTTTTGGTCTTGTTGTGCTCAGGGACCAGGAAGCATTTAGAACTTTGCTACTCTCAATCATCCAGAATTTTTCAGTACTTCAGGATAAACAAACATTTAACGGCATCAAGTAAAAAGGGAGAAGAACCCAGAAAACACCTACATTTGTGAAGCTGTTTAACTGGTTGTGTTTCCAGACTCTACCAAACTGTACTTTTTAAGCAAGCCAATTTTGCAGCTAGAAGGACAAACTGAGCTATTTCTGTAACCTTTCAGAAAAGAAAACAGTCTGAGAGTTTGAGCCTTTAAGGAAAGGCAGTCAAAGCATTTGACATCTTGTTTATCCTACGAGATGATCTTTAACATTTTCTGTCTTTACTGCCAAAACTTCCCCATTATAAGTGATGTGAAGAATTGACAAAAATACTGCTGCCACCACCTATTTTTATTTAAAAACAAAGATTTATACAGAGGATTACAGTATCTGGTTGGGGAAAAAATTTCCCTTAACATGAATGCACTGAAGTTAGCACACATCAATGTTACTTCGTGTTTTTCCATACTCTTAACCCAGAGCTCAAAATTGTTAACAGCACAAAAATGAACTGAAGAGGGCAGTCCAGTCTCAATCTTCATAGTTTCCGATGTCATCAGTTCAGCAGTTCAGAGTGCCAGGGGAGAAAAGAAGAAGGAATGTTATTCCTCTTGTTGTCTTTTGTTATTTTACAGCTGAAATAAAAATATAGTGGCTCATATAATAAAATCAGAAAAAAAGTTTGTATGTATGACTAGTCCAGTGATCATTTCAGAGAATATATGAGCAACGGGCTTCTAGTCCTTGATCCAGTGGATGACTTCGTATTTCATTGCAGAATATCTAGGTAGCTATGATATGCTTCTGCTTAGTATTTACAGAGCTCTGTCCCAAATTAAAAAGAAAAAAAAAANACCAAGCCGAATTCTTTCAACAGCAGAGTATTGCAGACTGACAGCTACGACCCTCAGGCTGGTTTTCACGAAGGTGGGAGGCTCAAGCACAATCTCTGAACCAATTGTCTTGTGTTGAGTCACCTGTATGAATTAATGGGATGAATCCTGAAGGGGAATTGGCATTCCTCCAGTTCCGCACAGCCCACACAGAAGTGATCCTGCACATGCCTGCCAACAAACCTATAGAGACTGAGGAAGTTGAGTTGTTTTATCTGAATACCTACTAAGGCAGGCAGGAATACAAATCCTCCTAGTGAACCCATACTTCCCTTCACTTTCAGAAACATACACTTAAAACCTGTCATCTAGTGCTTGTTTCATGAACTTGAGAGAAAGAGATTTCACTGACATGATGTTAAGTATCTCTGATGGATTTGCTCTAAGGTAGATTTATTTAAGTATAATTCACTGGAATAGGGCATTCACTCATGTCTTATATCTTCCTGATGTACTTTATTCAAGTAGAGGCTTGGCTGTGGAAGCTATTTTAATTAACACTTTAAGATAAGCCTTCACCATCTGCTCTCCTTTATAATTACCAATGTAAAGGGAATGTCATTCTCAGTAGTATCATTAAAATACAAGATAATAAAGAAAATACATAAATGCATGCCATTTTATTCATTCCAAGGACACTCATTTGCTGTGTTCCTTTTTACTGGTTTTGTCTCATCTAGGACTCAAAGGACAGAGCAACACTAAATGGTGCCCAAATATTTCCTTGACTGAGCCCTTGGGACTGCCTTTGAAATAATGTATGACTCACATGAGCTTCTGAATCACAGAAGAGAAAATTGTATTGTACCAATATCATTCTAGACCAATGAAACTTTGCTTTAAAGAAATTTGATGGAATTTTTCTTTATTAAATTCCTCAACTTTATCTGTTATGAGGGAAAAGGGCATTCATCAAGAACATTAAAGTAAAAACAGGAATCATAATAGAAAAAATGCAAAAAATTAATGAGAGAATTAATAAGTTTCTTGAAGTGGTGTAGTACCTAAAGTTATAATTTCCATTCTCCAGGTACTTGGAACCTGCTTTAGTTATGGTTTCATGTGTCCTGCAATGACCTCTCAATGTGCAGAGCAATCTAACAGCTCTGCTTTAATCTTTCCATCAGTAGGGAGAATGCTCAGAAGTGCCCCACTGCCTCTTGCATTACCAGCCAGCAATAAACACTTGTTATCAGCTGTACACCAAGGACAGAGCTGAGACAGCCAACAAATCACCAGAAGTGAGGGGAACTCTCCTCTCCTCTCCTCTCCTCTCCTCTCCTCTCCTCTCCTCTCCTCTTCTCCCCAAGAAGATTTTGTGTCATAAACAAGGAAACTCTTAGTAGCTAGTTCCCAGTATATTTGGGAAAAGTTTATCTTTGGAACTGTTTTCACTGAAAAAGACAAGTGCATGAAAGAAGGGATCCTACCATCGGTTTCTTTTGCTAATATAAGGGAGACCAAACACAGGATTCTGTGTACATGTTAATCTCTTGGCTCCCCAAAGGCCCTCTGAAAGATCTTTTCCCTAATTTCTACACCCAAAGAAACCATCTATATAGTTTTTCTATTGTTTAAGTACAGAGACAGATAAGGTTCCTTTGCAGAAAGGGCATCAGTGATATTTTGAATGAAAATAGTTATACTTGCTATTAAATTACTAGTACTATTTTTAGATATAAACAAAGAAGATGTCATTCTATAAATTATTCAACAGCTGTCAGATAGAAACATTAGGACTCACCAAGATTTTAACTTGCCTGGAACTGGAGTCTGTTTTTTTCCCAGCTGTACATTTTTTCCCAAGGGAAAAAAAAAATGGTTCTTAAATCAATTCAGATACAAAATTTTTCAAATATTATATAAATCTTAGATTTATAGCTCATAATTCCATTAGTTTCTTTATTACTTCAGCATCTCATTTTACTTTTTTCTGCAGTTCTTGATAGTTAATACTAAAAAGCCTTAATTCATAAATGTCTCCAATACCTGGACTCATGGAAAGATTTCAGCTTCTTCCCATATTTCCGTCAGAGTCGATCATTCCTGATATAAGCACATTCCATTAATCAAACTAAAATGAGACCTATCAAATGTCAGTAATAACTTAGATATGATCTGTTATCTATTTAGTCACAGCAAGTGATTTCTAGTCTGTTACTCAATATTTATTTGTATTTTTTCGTTTCAGTGTGCTAAGGTAAATGAAAAAATATGTGAAGCCATTCTAAATTTCCTTGCAACACTGAAAGATAAGAGGTGAATACCACTTCTGATTTTCTTTTAACTTGAGGATCTCCTTCATATGAAACATATCGATGTCACATGAAACTGAACTTTGAATTTCTTCCACTCCCAGAAGGGCCTGAGACAAGATGATTTTCAGAGGTGCCCTCTGAATGTCTGGATTCACCGTTTATATGAGCGAAATCATCCCGTTGTGATGCTCAAGGCCATGCTGATAAAATGCATCAACACCAGCAGGAGCAGACAGGCCTCAGATCTTGCTCCTGCCCACACAGCTGCCTTGATAGAAACTAGTTCCCATCCAGGAGTGGTATTTTCATATAGCTTGAAATTATCTAAAAAGACCTCAGAACCACCACCTTGCTCTCTCTGGTACAAAGTCTCTTTTTTATTGCTCTTCTGCTCCACCAGACGGTTACACAAATTCAGAAATTCATAAAATAATACATGTTGGAAGGGATGTCTGGAGGTTATCTATTCCCCCACTACCAGCTTCCTCAAGTTAGATCAGCTTAGATCAGGTTTCCCAGGATCTTCTTCAGCTATGTTTTGAGTATTTTTTAAAATGGAAACTCCACATCACCTTTGAGCAACTGTTCCAGTTGTGTATCCATGTTTGACAGATGCAGCTGAGGTACCCCTATCAATACTTTGCACAGGAGGTGGTGCTTTGGTACAACTCTAGTTTGTTGTAAAACACTTGTACAGTTCTGGACATGAATGCCAGTTTCATAAATGTGAGGCCAAATCTTTCAGACTTTGTCATGTACATCATGCTTATTCCTTCAAGCCAAGGCAGGAATAAGAGCAACAGAAAGTATGTTTACTCAGTATCTCCACACAGCCATTGCTATACCTCCAGTCCACGAACGTATCTGATATATCAGACACTATTCTTAATCAAGGCTCCAGGGCCACATGGAGAAACTAAAGTACAGATTTTCCCTTCTTTGGAGTCAGCGAAACTGTGTTATTGAAAGGATTGTACTTGAACATGATGAAAGTAAAACAGGATCTGAAGAATTTCTAAAAACCTTCCTCACTGTGAGTCAGCACAGAGAATTTGCTGGCATCTTTTTATTTTTCAGTTTTTATACCAGCTCTTACAGGATGCCATTTTAGAAGCAGTTGGACATTTTGCAGTGTGGGTTTTTTCCCTACAGTTTTTTTGTAAAACTTCTTGTTTTCCTGAGAGTACACAAACATTTTGAAGAGAATACAGGGATGCTGTATATTCAGATCTTTAATGCTACTAAATGATGCATTCCATACTTTGAAGTTTACAAAAGGGCTGTAGAAGCTGAGATTTAAATGCCCACCCTAGAAATATAAGATATCATAGCTACATACTTGTGATTCCTGTGCATTGCAAGAGGATGATCAGACACTTCACAAAACAGCCTCAAATCCAGCATGTTTACCAAGAAACTAATGTCAGTACCAGAATGAACAACCTTTCTCCATGAATAGCATAAGGCACCTGAGTGGTTGCAGAAGAGCAATGCATTTTTTTTCTTTTTATTCCAGAGGGTTTCCTGAAAGTGCAAGCACTCCTCCTGAACATGTCTTCTGTAGCTGCAGATAGAAAATCGATTCAGAGGTTCTGAAACAAGCAAGACTGAAGGCCTGAAACTTCCTGCCCTAAGATGTTTGCCCGGTAGGGGGACTTTTGGATTCAGATCTCTGCTAGAGCAGAAATACAATTATCTTAGAGTTCCACAGACTCCAGGCTATTCTTACTTTGTCCTCTTGGCTCCACAAGTTTGGCATTATCATCTGGTAATACATATGCACCTATGGAAGTCTCCTTCTCCTTGCAGCTCTAAGATGGCTACTTTTCTGGGTGACGCAGTTTCATTACAGAAGGATGGACACCAACACCACTGTCCAAGGGAGAACTGGGCATAGTTTGGGACTTCACTCCAGTTTCAGCCAAGATATATTTTAGCAGATGCAGAACTTCAGTTGTAGGATATAAAAAACCTTGAAACATCTCTGGGAGACGACTAGTGAATTTCAAATGTTTTCAAGTTCAGCTAGCAACTGAGCAGATGTTTTCTCATCTGTAATTTCGAACCTGGCCACCCTGAGATTTATCTGTATACTGTATCTGGCACTGAGAGCCTTTCCTGTACATTCTCCTTATTCCAATTGCCACTGAAGCTGATGATCGTTGCCCTTTTTATATCACCAAATTCAATTCCTGCTAACAGCCTTTTAATTAACTCTGATGTTCAGTAGCCCAGAGAAAGTCAGAGAAAGGCAAAAGGGGATAATAGAATTTCATTTTGCCCATGCTTACTCCTACTGAAAACTATGACTCAGTGGGAGAAGAGGAGGCCGATATGTAGCAATGAATGATTCATTATAAATATTTCAGAACTCTGACAGCACTTATCATTAAAGTCTTTATAAATGTGCAGAATACCACGGTCCGGATCTTTCAGTGCGGGCAGGCTCAGTTTCACCCAGAACAAAGGTGGGCAACAGCAGCTTCAAGCAAGCCCTATAAGCCTTTCAAATTTTTAGTTTCCTTTGAGATAATCTCAAGAAATGTTGGATTTTATGTCCATTTTCCTCAAGCTTTTAGGATTGGTAAGTAAAGACACTATGTGTTTTGTAGACGCAACCCAAAACCAATTCCTGGGGAATTTGGTAGTTGGGTACTAGTCAAAAAAATGAAAACTTGTTGACAGAAGAAGAAACTAAGAAAAGGTAGTTTATTTTTTACCAGACTAACCTGCATAGACAGAAGAAATAGGAGAATGTTAATACACAGAAACTTTTTGTATTGAGCAGAAGACACAGATTTTAAAGCTGAAGAGAAAATTGAGTTCTTGCTCTTGTTCAAACCAAAACTAAACCCAACCTTACACCTGATAATTTTTTAATGACTTAAATTTTTCTGTCTGAATCTTTTAACCAAAAGAACAGTAGACCTCTCCCAGATGATTTCATGCTGTACAGTAAAAATCTGAAACAGCTGAAACAAAGGAGTGATTTAGAATCTTCATTTAAAAGGAAAAAATTTAAGCAGAAAATTACTAATCTTGCATCACAAAAAGTGTAGTTGAGGTACAATCTGAATATTGACAAGCATCATCTTGTTCCAGGTGCCATCTGCAATTTCTTTACAGGTAAAAAGTTGTGGGTGAAAACCTTCTTGTAAGCACTTGCTGCCAGGGAGCTCACCCAGCAAAAGCTGCCCCTGCTCTGAGTCAGCTTTATTTCAACATCCACACTATTCAATGAAGTTGTCTCGAAAAAAGGGATCACTGAGGAGGGGTTGCTGTTGTTCTTCTTGTCTTGACCAGGCTGCTGCCCTGCCCCACCCTTAATTTCTATTTCAAAGTGCTGTGGTGGGCCTTGAATCTGTGAAGGCAATGTGTTTATAATATTTAAAAAAATTTTCTTTGAATAAAGACAAGCCACATCCCTCCTATCCTGTCAGCATTTTCAACTTGTCCAGGATGATCTGAAAAAAGTGTCTGAGCACAATTTTTGCAATGTGAGTTTTTGCAATTGCTTCTGGCTCAGGAGCAGTTACTTCCTAGCATAAACCACAATGATAAGAAAAGCTTGTTGCAAATAATTTGATAAAATACATAATTTCTCTCGGGAAAACTATGCTGTACAGAAAACTGATATGCTTTAATTCACCTAACTGTAAAAAAAGTTACATTTTTTTAAAAAATGAGAAACATTAATTATGAATGGCTTTCACAGGAAAAGAAGAGACACGTGTATGGAAAATGAAGAATTTGACTATGCTTTTCTGTAGTGTTTTTATTGAAGTAAAGTATGTTGTTTAGCACATGACTAACTCTCTAATTCTTTTGGTAGGAAAAAAAATGTGTAAAAATTATATACCATATTACCATACAATGTGTCTGTGATCGTGACTTCTAAAGTTGGAATAAAAAGGAAAAGAGACCTTTCTTAATCATCACTTGGTTTTAATACAAAAGCACCATAAGGAGCAGATGAAACAAACCCTTTAAGTTAATATACACTTGTCAAGCAAGAAGCAGTATGATGGCATGACTCCAGTCTCTCAGAGGAAGGAATTTTTTTTGTTCAGTGAAAGCTGATATCTCAGTGAGCCACCCAGCACAAAAATAGGAAATGAAGCTAAGAAATGCAAAGCTCTTCCATTCCTCTCATCTTTTCTCTTTTCTCCTTGCACCAATAAATTGCTGTCTTTAATTTTACAGGAGGATAGAAAGAAGAAAAACCACAGCTTGTCATCAGAGCTTAACAAAACTAGAAATAAGTTTTCTTTTGCTATCAACATACAATGATAATTTTCACAGTACTGTTACAGGTGTCAGCTCCCTATAAATATTTCTGTCCTATTATAGCTAAGCAATATTTAGGGGAGAGAAAGCGGTTGAATGAAAACCTATCCCTTGCTAAAGGAACAGTCAGTGGACTGCCAGCAAAGTCACGTAGCAGATTCTGGATGACATGCATTCCAGAGCTCCTTTGGATCTCTCCAGTTGAAAGGACAATGCTCTGTTGTGTGCCAATCTGTACTTCGTTACCTCATTAGGTAAAAAACAAACAAGGGCCCAATCTTTTCTCAGCAGACCGGTCTAGTTGATGACTCCCTACTTCATACTTTCACTAATGAAATTCACAAATTCATTAGCTGACAAAAGCAATAACTCTAAAATTTACTCTCTCAGCCAGTGTACGTGTTGCTCTCACTTTAGCTTAGTCATACTGCTACTGCCATACATCAGGCCTTAGCATGAGCTGCGTGTTAGGCCAAAACCTGGGCAGGAGTCAAGCAATCACCCACACTCCACTGTTTAAGTATAGGCAAAAAGTCTGGTAAGTCCCACGCTGCAGTGGGCGAGGTACTGCTACTCTTCCTGCCTCACTGTGGGTGAAGGTAGGGGAAAGCTTTGAGCACTTCCATGGGAAAGTCTAGCATCACATTTTATTATTAGATAACATGCTTTCAGCATGACGTTAGCACTAACTCTGGATGCATAAAAAAAAAATACAGAAAAAATACAATGATCCTGAGTTTCAACCTCAGATGCAATGTGCCAGTTGCAGATGGTGCACAATCCACAAAATCTCATACCAAAGATATTTAGTATTTTGTTCAATTCCTGGTGCAGTCTTGACAGTCTGGTCAGTATAGAAGCAGTCATTTGCTTTTGATAAGCAATTGTTTTCTTATACTTGTTGATTAAAATTTTCAGTTCTTCAGATTGAGAATGTACCATGTCTGATAATATTCCTAAGGGTCCCATCCAAGTTGCAAGATAGTATTCCATCAGGAAAAAACACGAATTAGATTTTAGTGTCTATAAAGCCATCCTGTCATTACAGGAAACATCACATAGCAAACCAAATGCATATACAACCCAATTTTTATTTGAGTACAGCCATGCGGTGATCACACACTTAGCCTAAATAGCATTTACCTGAGGCCATACTATTTGTACAAGGGCCTTGTAGTTCTGAATGTTCAGGACAGTACAGTTAGTGCTTTCCCCATTTTACACCCTTGAGTATCAATTGGGTTACCTCTGTTGTCCTTGTTACCTTTGTATTTGGCCCCTTGAACTGTCAGCCACATTCTACTGGCTACAATAATAGGGAATGGGGTGTGCAAATGAGTTCATTTTCACTTTCCCTACTTATGGTGTGGTTCTAAACAGATCTACCCAACAAACTACTTTTGCGTGCTACTCCTAAGCTTTGATAAATGGAGGTTATGATACCGGCATCAATCCAAATAACTAGACCCTTAACATCACAAGATTCCCATTATGGATCCAATGGGTTTGCAGTCCATATTCATTTATAATAATGGCGTGCACGACAACACAAGCAATGGCACTGCTGAAATTTGACACAGATTTGTGAACACTAGCATACATTTCCTTGAAAATCTTCTGCAGTTTTCCCCAGGGGTTTAGGCTAATTATCAAAGTGTTGGTAGTTGCATCCTTGCCACTTATTATACCCAGGGTCTGTTCAGTTATACCTTGTCTTCTTAATAGTCCTAGACTGGACACTTAATTATTAAGGATTTCTGAACTGATAGAGTTCAATGCTCCTGTGCCCAATCCCATTGTTCCTAATCCTCCAGAAAGATTCCTAGCTTTGTAGATGTTCTGGTGGGACAGCACCATTGGTCACATGTAAGTACTATCTCTTATGAGCAATGGGATTATAATTCAGCTAATGTTGTCCCATCAAACTCAAATGGAACATCCCAAAACTTCAGAGGGAAAAATTGCAAATATTTTTGGAAATCCTTGAGTACTATTACTGCTGTAGTAGTGGGAATAGGAATCAGGGAAGTTTCAAATTTTGTACTGCTCCCTGTGGAACACAACCTCGATGGCTAGTTGGCTCATAAACTTACAATGAATGCTAATGGTTCTGTTTCCCAGCAGGCATCAACATCCCTTTTTGTGTTATCTGTTATTTCCCACATGTACAACTGTGCAAGAGGAAAACTTACACAGAAGAGCAGGAGCTTCCATAGTGTTGTGACTGTTTTGGGGGGGGGGGCTTTACAAGGCATTAATTTCTCCACCCAAGTCCAGGTTGCCAGATTTTGGAACAGATCTTTCAACAAATGTAATGTATAGGCAGTCAGATGGATATCTGATTCTTGCTACCTCACCAGTGGGTTTTGAATATACTGGGCCTCTTACCTATGTCATGGAAAAGGTGTGCTTGATTATACCATCATCCATAGGTGTGCCTGGTTATTGCATTGTGCATCAACATTTCTCTAACAGTATCTGAGAATTCCCAATGGAAGGGTCAGGCTTGTTTGATCTATGAAGGATACTGACTTTCTAGATGTGGTCAACATTCTCTCTGGTGTTAACACTCCACCATGGGGAGTGTTAATGTAGCTCCAAGGAATAAGTACTGTACTTGCTGGATGGCCACTTTCCACAACAAACAAGGTGGACACTTTCCACAGCAAACAAATACATTGCACTCATATATCCAGGACGTCACTGGCTCCTTGGGAATGGGAAAGACCTGTGACTTGGACTGTATTTACTCTGTAATGACAAATTTCATTCCAATTTCCTATGTTCATTTCCCTCAAAGCCACTGAAAAGTAGCCCAGCATTTTCAAAGCAACAGTGGTGAATTCTTGCCTGATGTCCTGGATGGCACACTAAGGTGTTCAAAGCATCTTGCTTCTGTTGGTTCAGTGCAGGAGATTGTTTAAAACTTTTATATGATTGCTGTCTGTCACGATTTTAAGAATTGCATGGCCTCTGATAAATTTATTTCCTAATTAGTGACACCATTTTTTAAACAATCTGCTTCATCCTTCTCCTACACCACTATTCTGAGGTCAACATAGTTAGTGCTAAGTCCACTTAACTCCATGCCCAAGACAACATTTCTGTATTAATTTATTTTAAAGGTTATTTGACTGTACCTGTTGTAGCATTGTCTGTGTAGCAAAACCTGGTGGCAAAACACTGTACAAGGGTCTTACACACTACACCTAAAGGTACTCGTTCACCAGCCAGCATAGGTTTAAGAACAGGTGTTGACAATGCAATTTTATGTTCCTTCCCTGGGTCAAGGGTTGAGTCCCTGCCAGTCCTTTGTAAGCTGGTAACAGCATCTTTTGAAAAGGGGAATGAGGGTTTATCACTGCCGCGTGCACACATACACTGCCCAACAGTGACCTCCTGTGGCAACGGGAATGCTTCCAGCTCTTTAGACAAAACAACAGTGGCCAGACTGATTAAAAAGTGAACAAAAGGAGTAAATCTATATAGTGGGATCGCTGCCAGGTGGGAGTAAATTGCTCCCTATCTGCTTCTGATATCTGTCATAGCATCATTGAACCGGTGAATGACAGGCTGGATGTTCCAACCTTTCTTGTCAAAGCATTGTCTATACAAGATGGCCCAGGCACCTTGCCTAACTGGATCTTAAATGTATCCAGTGCTGGAGAATCTATTGCTTCCCAGGGGAGAACATTCCGATGGGTGATTGTTCTCACTGGGAAAAATGTTCCTCTTGTTGTGAAACAGAATTCCCCCAGAAGTAACTTTTACCCATTATCACTCCTCCTTTCCATGGGTTTCTTGTAAATATAGAATCTCCATCTTCTTTATGGCCACCCTTCAAATACTAGAACATGGTAATAAAGTCTCCCATAAGCCTCTTTTTCTCAAGGCTGAACGAACCTACTTCCCACTGAACAAACCCAGCCTGTCTTCATATGTCACACATTCCATTCATTGGGTCATCTCAGAGACCCCTCTCTGGACCCTCTCCAGCCCATCCACATCTGTTTTGCATACTGGGGACCAAAACTGAACAGTATTCCAGGTGTGGCTGATGAGTATAGAATGGGATAATGACTCCTTTGCCTCTGCTGGTGACATCGTTTTTGATGTAACTCAGCATTCTGTTAACTTTCTCTGCACAGTTCACCCATATTGAGCTGCTTGTCCACCAGGTCCCCCAGGTCTCTTTCCACATAGCTGCTCTCCATCCAGGTAGATCCCAGCCTGTGCTGCACTCCTGGATCACGTTTGCCTTACATTTGTCCTTGCTGAACTTCATAATGTTCTTGCCAGCCCATTCTTCCAGCCTATCCAGGTGTTCCTGCAGGGTGTCTCTCCATTCCAAAGGGTCCACTTCCCCACTCAGTTTGGTGTCATTGACAAACTTCAACTGAGTAAAGAAATGCTCCTGGAGAGGAGAAACACAAGCCCTGCTGGCTGTTGAACTGTAAAAGCACTAGGTTAACCTTCCTCTTGAGATGGAGAGAACAGCACAGGTACCAATGGGATGGTGACAAGAGCAATGGGTGTTCGTTATGTCCCTTCCACTTCCAAAGAATTCTTCTCTACCCCCACAGATGAGAGGTCTGGCCACAGCTTTTGTTGCAGCTCCTTATCCTCCTCTGGAGCCAGTGCCCTTCATCCCTAACAAAATTATGCCAAACACTGCCTTTTGAGGTGATCTTTGGTGCACTTGGTGACAACTCAACAACTGACTCATGCTTATGCAGGACCAAGCTGATCCAAGCCAGGAATGTCAGGTTCAACACCAACAGTCCATATGGCTGCTCTTGAGCCTGCTGCTGAACTGCATGGGTACTGAAGGCTTCAAGGTGCTTTTCCTCTTTGCTGCCCTGCAGGAAAACCGAGACTCTGAAGACATGACCCTGGTGTTGTGTGTCTGCCTGTTCTTTTTCAACAAGTCTCTCTGCAATTCACACCTGAAGGTGGTGCTTTAGGATATCCCCAGGGCTCTGTTCTGCTTTGGTCCACTTCCCCTGCTGTGACCAGATGAGCCCAGCTAAGAGCAAAAATCTGCTGATGGATGTGCCAGTGTCCTCTGCTTCAGAGGAAGTGGGGGCTTAACTTCCCCAGGAGGGCTAAGCCAATTCTCTGAAGCTGAGGGAGAGGCAGTAGCCAACATCACCTGACCCAGGAGGTTGAGGAGCTTCTGGAGGACCAGGAGCATGTTCTAGGGCAGGGGACACCCATCTGTTACAGCCCCTGTAGCACCATGGTGACCACAGAAAGAGCAGCAGGTACCCTGAGGCATGACCCCACCTCAGACTGAGTTCCAAGCATAAGGAGAGCTTTACCATGCATCTGACAGGGTTTTACCATGTGGGACAGCTTGGTGGAGAATGCCTCTCTCTCAGTTTGCCAGGTGTGTGTCTCCTTCTGTGTTTGCCTCCTTCAACAGTGGGGGATGTCGGGGTTTCTTCAGGTCAAGGCTGGTTCTGCTGGCATAATGCCAGAGCACACAGTGCATCTCACTCACAGCCTGTGGTCAGGGCTATGACCTGTGGCTGTGAATGGCCATCCTCTGGTCACCCAGTGGCCACTGTGGCCATTCAGGCAAAGGTCAGCTGGACCCTTCAGCGCTGTCCTCACACTCTGTGGCATTGCACACAGCTGACAGAGAGCAGTGCCAAAGCAGAATTGGCCCTGTGAAGGTTTCAGCAAAGCACTATCTTGGCATGAAGACTTTCGATTTTGATCAGCATTAGAGTCTTGCTGCCCCAAACTTCAGCACCCCCCAGCATGGGGCCATTTCAGAAAATTGGCTGTGGGAAGAACTGCTTTGAGCCCAGATGGACAGGGAGGGTTTTTTGGGGAGTGCCTCAAATGTTCAGGGCTAGTGCAAGGAGAGAGAGTGGGGCAGGGCATTTGGTTGGACCAGTGTTCTTGGAGGGAAATAAGCAAGAAAGCAGAGGAGAACACTGTCATTAATAGGAAACACTTGGCAACAACAGCAGATTTCCTTGCTCTTTGTGCCTTGCAGCCTTCCCTGTCTCTGCCTGAGCTACAGGCACAGCAGGAACTTTGAGTTCAGACTGGGCAGACGTGCACTGGATCAGAATGCTGTGCACCTGTCGGGTGCCTCTGAGCTCACTGCAGCCAGCCTGGAGACTGCTTTTAAGAGAAAAAGCTAACCACCCGTGGTTTCCATGGTTGTTTTCTATAGAAGCTGCCTTCCCATGCCTCTTTTGCTCACTTTCTCTTGGCTTGCAGAAAAAAAAGTTATGAGAGGTGCTGAGCGAAGCTCCAACCTTGAGACTTGTTAAGTCACTGTCATGTTTGCTACTGAACTTTGTTAACTTGCTCTTGTATCGATAAAATCCCTTGTCCCTTCCTTTGAGAGTGAAGTGCAGGACTCCACCCATGATGGCAGCACAAAGGCCATGCCAAGCTTGAAGCAGGCTGGGGTCCCAGGCTTTGCTGGAGTTGTGAGTAAGGGCATGCTGCAGAAGTCTTGACGCAGAGGTTTCTCTCCTCCCTCCAGCATGTATTCTTCTCTAGTTTCCTGTCATAGCCAGCCAAAAGGTTGGTTCTGGTGAAACAGGGCCTGTTCATGACCACACTTCCTGTTGTCTCACACTTCCTGATAGAGGAGGACAGTGCCATGGTGGGAATTAGAGTTGCCTTAGTTGTACTTTCCATCCATGTCTTGAGCTTTCCTCAAGAGAATACCGTAAAGAAAGGAGAGTCTCAGCAGTCTGTATTTACTCATGCTGCTGTGGTCTGATCTCTGTGGCACTGCTTTGTCAGCAGTCACACACCACAGAGGAAAAGGCCATTCCTTTCCCCTTCTCATTTCACAAGGAGCCCTCTGGGTTTTTGAACTACTCAGGCTGCAGTGCTGGGCCACCGTGGAACTCGAGCCACAGTTCCTGCCTGTCTTGAGTCAGGTCCCACAGGGATCCTGGCGAAGAAGAGGGGAAGGTATTGGGTCAATTTTATCTGTCAATAAATCCCATTTATTTTCCCCAGACTGAGTGCAAGGCCATTGTGCCAGGGATGCAAATGGGCAGGGGAGCATGGCTGGGGTGGGTGGGAGGTGGCTCTGCCAGCAGCTGGCAGCACTTGGCACATATGGAAGGCAGGATGGCAGATGGGGCAGCACAGAAACAGCTCTGTGTGATGGCCAGGGAACACAAATAGTCGAATGGAATAGATGAGACTGCTCTTGGCACTGAGGAAGCACCAGGAAAGGAAGCCCTGTCATTAGAGAGTGGATGGGGGCGGGAGGGAGTTGGAAGCCCAGAGAGGTTTTGTCTAAAGAGACACAAAAGTCCGAATTGCCAAAACTAAAGTCAAGGAAAGCTCCAGCTCTGTCAATCAGAACCAAGTTCAAGTCAAGTGCTTGTTCAGCCAAGGGAGAGGCAGTAGCTGACCTCACCTGTCCTGGGAGGATGGGAAGTTTCTGCAGGACCAGGAGCACACTTCAGGGAGGGAATCTCTGGGAGGGAAATGCCTGAGAGGTACAGCCCTTGGTTTATGGGGGCCTTGTTCTTGTTCCCATCCCAGTCTTCCAGTTCAGTTCTGGCTATGCTGAGAACAAGTGCTCTTACTATTGAAGACTGAAACTGAGCAGACATTAAGTACCTGAACCTTTTCCTCACCCTTTCACTATGTTTTCCCCCCATATCCAATAAAGTGTTGGAGCAAATGAGGTAAAATATGGAGAAAACAAGATAAGTTATGAAAATGTTGGGGAAAATCAGGGGCAATTAGGGTAAAATTGAGACAATAGTGGAGCTTGTGAAAAAAAATAAAGGGGAAAGTCAGGGAAATGGGGGGAAAATTAGAGAAGATTGAGGCAAAGTAGGATGGAATTAGAGGAATTCTAGAGAAAGTAATAAAAATTAGGAGAAAGAAATGAAAAATTTGGTAAGTTGGGGAAATAAATTTCAGTTAGGAGAAATTAGGGACATATTCAGGGGAAATTAGTAGAAATTGGTGAAATTTTTGGAAAATTAGAGGGAATTGAGGAAAATTTGGGGAAATTTTGGAAAATGAGATACCTTAGGGGGATCAGGGAAAATGTATGGAGATTTAGGGAAGTGTAGGGGAAGTAAAGAAAAACTTGGGGGAAGTGAGGCATATTGAGAGAGATTAGGGAAAATTCAGGGAGAATAAGAGGAAATTTTGGTGTAAAAGGTCAGAAAAGGAAAATGAGGGGAAATGAGGGGAAATTGAAGGAAAATTAGCAAAGTGGGGGAATTAAGGGGAAATTGGGGAAAACAAAATTTGGCCAGAATTAGAGGACACCAAGGAAATTCAGGGCAAATTGATGGAAATATAGGGAAAGCAGGGGGAATCCAATGAAATTTGTGGCAATCTGGGACACATTTAGGAAAATCAAGGGAAAAAACAAGGAAATTTGGGGAATAAATCAAGAAACTTTTTGGGGGAATTGGGAAAATTAGGTCAAATTCAGACACCTGGTTCTCTATAGGGCATCTAACGGGACNTTGGGGGGGGGAGGGGGGGTCCCCCCTGTCCTTTGTCTGTCTGTCCCCTCCCCCACCCCAGGGGGACCCAGGCATCCAGGCGAGTCTTTTGGCTTGCCTCATCTATCCCGTAATAAACTGGGGGGGTGGAGGGGAAAGGGGAGTTAGAGG
>VXBU01005600.1:1375433-1392748 GCA_013400315.1 Bombycilla garrulus
GTTGGAGCAAATGAGGTAAAATATGGAGAAAACAAGATAAGTTATGAAAATGTTGGGGAAAATCAGGGGCAATTAGGGTAAAATTGAGACAATAGTGGAGCTTGTGAAAAAAAATAAAGGGGAAAGTCAGGGAAATGGGGGGAAAATTAGAGAAGATTGAGGCAAAGTAGGATGGAATTAGAGGAATTCTAGAGAAAGTAATAAAAATTAGGAGAAAGAAATGAAAAATTTGGTAAGTTGGGGAAATAAATTTCAGTTAGGAGAAATTAGGGACATATTCAGGGGAAATTAGTAGAAATTGGTGAAATTTTTGGAAAATTAGAGGGAATTGAGGAAAATTTGGGGAAATTTTGGAAAATGAGATACCTTAGGGGGATCAGGGAAAATGTATGGAGATTTAGGGAAGTGTAGGGGAAGTAAAGAAAAACTTGGGGGAAGTGAGGCATATTGAGAGAGATTAGGGAAAATTCAGGGAGAATAAGAGGAAATTTTGGTGTAAAAGGTCAGAAAAGGAAAATGAGGGGAAATGAGGGGAAATTGAAGGAAAATTAGCAAAGTGGGGGAATTAAGGGGAAATTGGGGAAAACAAAATTTGGCCATAATTAGAGGACACCAAGGAAATTCAGGGCAAATTGATGGAAATATAGGGAAAGCAGGGGGAATCCAATGAAATTTGTGGCAATCTGGGACACATTTAGGAAAATCAAGGGAAAAAACAAGGAAATTTGGGGAATAAATCAAGAAACTTTTTGGGGGAACCGGGAAAATTAGGTCAAATTCAGACACCTGGTCCTCTATAGGGCATCTAACGGGACTGATGGGGCCTGGATGCCTGGGTGCCCCTGTCTATTCTTAGGTGAGCTATGGGGGTCGAGGGGGGGAAGGGGAACCTGTAGGGCCAGCCCCATATATGGTTATGAGGTGAAGGTGCCCCACAGACCCACTGGCGTCACAAGCTGATCAGATGTCAGGGCTTGTGGGGGGGGGATGTCCCAAAAATATCCCATTGTAGGGGGAGGGAGAGGGAACAAAGGGATGGGAGGAGGGGCACAGATGCCTGAGTTCCCTTAGAGGGGGAAGGGGGGTCACACCTGTCCTTTGTCTGTCTNGGGGAATTCTATGAGGCTAGGAGTGGGTTGTATAGAAGGTCTATAGGGCTGGGAGTGGCCTGTGGTAAGGGGGGGGGGAAACTATGAGGGCCCTATAGGGAAATATTTAGAGGTCCCATGGGTGTGGGTCCTATAGGACCATGGGACTGGGGAGGGGTGTCTGGGAGTGGGTTCTATGGGGCTGTGTGCACTTACAGGGGTCCTACTGAAAGGAAGTAATGGGAACCCTGTGGGGCTGCGANTGTGGCTGTGAGATATGGGGGTCCCATGGGGCTGGTGGAGCTTTATAATTCCATAGGGGTTACTGCACCCTGTGGGGTGGTGAAAGTCCTATAGAACTACAGAGCAGAGGGAGGGCTCTATGGATTTGGGGAGTGTACTGTAGATCCACAGGGGTCACCGTGTCCCTATAGGGCAGTAAGGTGGCCTTGAGGTCACCCATCTGGCCATGCCCTCCCCCCTCCTGGTGACGCAGCTGCAGGGGGGAGGGGGGGATATAAGGGGGGTCCCCCAGCCTGTGCCTGCAGACCCAGGGGCAGGTGGGGCAGGGGGCACTTGGAGCAGTGTGAGGGGCTGGGAGGGGGTTATGGGGGAACTGGGGACAATTGAAAGGGACTGGGAAAAAGCAAGGAGGAACTGGGAGGGAACTGGGAGGGTCTATGGGTGAACTGGGAGGGACTGGGAGGGTCTATAGGAGAACTGGGAGGGTCTATGGGGGAACTGGGAGGGACTGGGATTATACTGGGAGGGTCTATAGGGGAACTGGGAGGGACTGGGAGGATCTAGGAAGGAACTGGGAGGGTCTTTGCAGCAGACTGGGATGATACTGGGAGCACCTGTGGGGAAACAGGGTGGGACTGGGATGATGCTGGGAGGATTTATGTGGCAACTGGGAGGGACTGGAATGATACTGGGGAATGAGGGAGGGTACTGGATAAATCTTAGGGGGATACTGGGACTCACTGAGCTGTACTCTGTGTGTGTGTGTGTGTGTGTGTGTGTCTGTGTCTGTGTGTGTCTGTGTGTCTGTGTGTCTGTGTCTGTGTCTGTGTGTCTGTGTGGTGGTGTACTGAAGCTGTACTGGTGGGGCTGGGCGGGGATGCTGGGATGTAGTTGGACATATTGGGATATACTGGGCCGTACTGGAACATATTGCGGGGGGGGTGTTGTGTCCCGGAGCAGGACCAGAACCGCCCTGAGTCTGCACTGTCATTCCCTGACTCGGAGACTACAGAGAGAGGTGGGGCTCAGTAGTGGAAGGAACTGAGGGGTGTCTGGGAGGGTCTGGGATGATACTGGGAGGGTCTGTAGGGAACTGGGAAGGACTGGGAGGGATGCAGGGGTACTGGGGGGTACTGGGAGGTGTCAGGGTGGGATAAAGGGCAGGCAGTGTGAGGAACTGCAAGGAACTGGGAGCACTGGTGAGGGCACCGAGCTTCCAAGAAGGAACTTGGGATGGAGATGAGGACAGCTGGCAGGAACTAGGAGCACTGGAAAGGAACTGGGAGCACTGGAGAAGAATGGGACAAGCTGAGATCACCAAGGATGGACTTTGGATGGGACTGACTGGGAGCACTGGAGAGGAACTGGAAGCACTGGGAGGGAACTCTAGATGATGGAAGCACTGTGGATGGACTTGGGATGGGCCAGCTGGGAGGACTGGGAGCATTGGAGAGGAATTGGGAATACTGGGGTAGAATGAAGGAGCTAGCCTGACCAGGAGGAAGTGCTAGATGTGGAGAAGAATAGGGAATGATGGGTTCACCAAGGAAAGAGCTCCAGTGGGGGTCAACTGGGAGGAACTGGTAGCACTTGGAGTGTCTGATCCCTCCTACCCCACCCAGCCCCATCCAGCGCCACCATGCCTGATGTGGAGATGGCTGAATTTGGGGAGGCTGCCCCCTATCTCCGCAAGTCGGAGAAGGAACGGTTGGCTGCCCAGACCCGCCCCTTTGACCTGAAGAAGGACATCTTCGTCCCTGATGAAAAGGAGGAATTTGTCAAGGCCACCATTGTCAGCCGTGAGGGCTCCAAGATCACTGCTGAGACCGAACATGGCAAGGTGGGGGGATCTCAGCCACACGTGGGGCAGCAGGACCTCAAAATAGCAACTCTATTCCACATGGGACACAAAGAACCCAACCCACCTTCTCTAGAACCCAAGAAACATCTAGACCCTAACATGCCTTCTCCAGCACACACTGGATGCTCAGATTCCACAGCATCTTCTCTAGAACCCAAGAATTATTTAGACCCGGATCCATCTTTCCCAGAGCCCACTGGATAGCTAGACCCCATCCAACCTCCTCTATTACCCTTGAGACACTCAGACCCCAAAACGTCTTCTCTATTACTTGAGGGGCACCTAGACCTCCTCTGGCTCTCAAGGGAACACCCAACTGGGAATGCCCAGCTCCCAGCCCTTTGGGAGGGAGCAACTGGGGCAAGTCCTTGCCCTTTGTTCCTGCTCCATGGGGTCCTTCTTACCTTGAGCAGACAGTGACAGTCAAGGAGGACCAGATCATGCAGCAGAACCCTCCCAAGTTCGACAAGATTGAGGACATGGCTATGCTGACTTTCCTCCATGAGCCCGCCGTCCTCTACAACCTCAAAGACCGCTACGCATCTTGGATGATCTATGTGAGTTGGGAGCCCAAAAGGCTGTTTCAGACCCTGTCCAGAACTCAGACACCCCTTCTGTAGACCCTTTGGGCCACATAGATGCAAGATGTCGCTTCTCCAGATCTCATTGCCCACCTATAACTGGGATGATCCTTCTTCAGGCCTTTTGAGCCACCCAGATCCAAGATATTCCAGACCCCTGGGCCACTCAAAACCAGGATGTCCCCTCTCCAAATCGCATGGGCCACCCAGAACTGGGACATCCTCTTTCCAGACTTCTTTGGTCCCCCACACCCAAGATGTCCCATCTCCAGACCACAGGGTTCACCTAAACCCAAGAGATCACCTAAAGGTGATCACTCACAAGAGGTCATTTCTGTAGACCCCTTGGACCACCTGGTGGGGTGGCACCTCCTGGTTCTGACCCACCTGTCCTTTACTCCAGACTTACTCAGGGCTCTTCTGTGTGACTGTCAACCCCTACAAGTGGTTGCCCGTCTACAATGCTGAGGTGGTGGCTGCCTACCGGGGAAAGAAGCGGAGTGAAGCTCCGCCCCACATCTTCTCCATCTCTGACAATGCCTACCAAAACATGCTGACAGGTAGGGACCTTCTGCACAGACCCCATAATCATATTCCCTGATCCTTTTTGGGGACCAGGAGATATGGGGCTGAGCCAAGGTGGGCTTCAGAACCTCATGTTTCTTCTCATCCCACCAGATCGGGAGAACCAATCCATCCTCATCACGTGAGTGATCTCATCTGTAAACAATGTCTTAGTCCCACTCACAGTTAAGACCACCCCCCGCAACCTGGTACATAGCTCCTCCCCTTCCCCCTCGAAGTCCTGCCCACTGTCCAACCCTTTATCACTACATGGACTTGTCTGTGGAGGTCCATTATCCATCCCTCCCCAGTGAGTCCCCACCCCCAGCACCACAGCACCAGTATCCAACCATTGCTCTCCTTGGCTACCTTCAGTGGAGAATCCGGGGCGGGGAAGACCGTGAACACCAAGAGGGTCATCCAGTACTTTGCGGTCATCGCTGCCATTGGTGACCGTGGCAAGAAGGAGGCGGGGGCCCCGGGCAAGGTAAGGGCAGTGGGTGGGGGATGACATCCTGGGGTGTGCCCAGCATTTTGCCGCCTGTCTGTCCAACCAATGACACAATCAACCACCCAAACAATTACCCAGCCAAAAACCCAAAAATCCAATCTATCATCCAACCTTCCTTTCATCTGTCTGATCCCCATCCAACCAACTAACCATCCATCCATCCATGGCATCAACCCACATCCCTCCATCCATTTCAACCTCACACCCTACATCCCCTGCCCCTTACTGTGAGAACACCCCTAACACTGTTCCACTTCATTCAGGGCACCCTGGAGGACCAAATCATCCAGGCCAACCCTGCCTTGGAAGCCTTCGGCAATGCCAAAACTGTCCGGAATGACAACTCATCCCGATTTGTGAGTGTTGGGGGTAGAGTCTGTGAGGAAGAGTCTATGGGGTGGCATCCATGGGGAAGGGTCTGTGGGTTGGGATGTTCTGGAAGAAGATGGCCACCTCCACCTCCTTTCACTGTTCTTTCAGGGGAAGTTCATCCGGATCCATTTTGGGGCCACTGGGAAGTTGGCATCAGCTGACATTGAGACCTGTGAGTAGGCCGAGGCCTCCATAAGAGGACATCTTGTGGTGTGTCTGATCCTTCCACCATCCTTCACTCCATCTATCTCTCCACCCACCTGTCCATCCTTCTGCTCATGCCACTATCCATTCACCCTTCCACATCCTCAAGCCTCCCTTCATTCATACATCTGACCCCCTATCTCCTCATCCCAACTGCCACCCGTCTTCTCTTCATCCCCATCCCAGACCTCCTGGAGAAGTCCCGTGTCATCTTCCAGCTGAAGGCTGAAAGAAACTACCACATTTACTACCAGATCCTCTCCAATAAGAAGCCAGAGCTGCTGGGTGAGCCATGCTCCCAACCTACTCACAAATACCTGATCCCACACCCCTTTTGGGACCTGCCTGTCCCAACCCCTTTTTCTCCTTTCAGACATGATGCTGGTGACCAACAACCCCTACGACTATGCCTTCATCTCCCAAGGAGAGACTACAGTTCCATCCATTGATGATGCAGAGGAGCTCCTGGCCACAGATGTGAGATGGGAGGCCATCAGGCAGTATGTATGTGTCTCTGTGGGCTGGAGAAGATCTTAAACACATTCTTGCTCCACAGAGTGCCTTCGATGTCCTGGGCTTCACCCCAGAGGAGAAGAACTCCATCTATAAACTGACAGGAGCCATCATGCACTTCGGCAACATGAAGTTCAAGCAGAAACAAAGGGAAGAGCAGGCAGAACCAGACGGCACAGAAGGTAAAGGTTTCAGCCAAGGTACAGGTGGAAACTGGGTTGAACTCCATGATCTTTCCAGGTTCATATTTTCTCTTCTTCATCCTCAGAGGCAGACAAGTCAGCTTACCTAATGGGGCTGAACTCAGCTGATCTTCTCAAGGGGTTGTGCCACCCTCGGGTCAAGGTGGGCAATGAGTATGTCACCAAGGGGCAGAATGTCCAGCAGGTGAGTAGGACATCCCCAAAATGTCCTCATTTTGGGGTGACATGGTGCCATCTCCAGCAAGAAGGACACCAAGAGGCTCCTCTCACTGGTGGAATGTCCTTCTTCCAGGTGATTTATGCTGTTGGAGCCTTGGCCAAAGCTGTATATGAGAAGATGTTCAACTGGATGGTGACCAGGATCAACAATTCACTGGAGACCAAGCAGCCACGGCAGTACTTCATTGGTGTGCTGGACATTGCTGGCTTTGAAATCTTTGATGTAAGCCCTGGTTGACTGTGTTGTGTTGACCCTGTTGGGTGTAGAGTTAATCCCACTGGACAGTCAGATGACCTTGTTTTCATTTGTGTTGACCCAGTGGGGGCCAAGGTTGACCCCATGGAACATATTAGTTGTTCTGTTGGCCCCACTGGGCATCTCCTCTCTCCTTCCCCAGTTCAACAGCTTTGAGCAGCTCTGTATCAACTTCACCAATGAGAAGCTGCAGCAGTTTTTCAACCACCACATGTTCGTGCTGGAGCAGGAGGAATACAAGAAGGAGGGCATCGAGTGGGAGTTCATTGACTTTGGCATGGACCTCCAGGCCTGCATTGACCTCATTGAGAAGGTACCACCTCCCCCAGAGCGTCATTTGGCTGGGGGAGGGCCCTCTCAGTTGCAGCTTGGCAGGAACCCCAAAGTTGGCCAGTTGGGCTGTACTTGGTGTTCACTGTAGCCAACAAGGTCTTTTCTTCCTAGCCCATGGGGATCATGTCCATCCTGGAGGAGGAGTGCATGTTTCCCAAGGCCACGGACATGACCTTCAAGGCCAAGCTCTTTGATAATCACCTGGGCAAATCGGCCAACTTTGGGAAGCCACGAAACATCAAGGGGAAGCAAGAGGCCCACTTTGCCCTTATCCACTATGCTGGCACAGTGGACTACAACATCATTGGGTGGCTGCAGAAGAACAAGGATCCCCTCAATGAGACTGTGGTGGGGCTCTACCAGAAATCAGCCCTGAAGCTCTTGGCCAACCTCTTTGCCAACTATGCTGGGGCAGATGCACGTAAGAGGAACCCCCTTCCTCAGGCTCTGGGGTTCTTCCTACCCTGTCCCTGTCCTACCTCATCCTTTCTTCTTCTCCAACAGCCGTGGAGAAGGGGAAAGGAGCTAAGAAGAAAGGTTCCTCCTTCCAAACTGTCTCTGCCCTGCATCGGGTGAGAGTCCAAAGGTTATTGGTGACCCCAGGGTGTGTGGGCTTGGAAAAATGTCCTAGGGTAAAGGATGACTTGGTGGGACAGGCTGGGGGGTGTCTGCATTCCCTCCATCATCTCCTACTCCATCTTTCAGGAGAATCTCAACAAGCTGATGACCAACCTGCGGTCTACCCACCCTCATTTCGTCCGCTGCATCATCCCCAATGAGACCAAGTCTCCTGGTGAGCCAATTCCTGAGGGCTGATCCAGAGGACAGTGCCGGGCCCTGGCCAAAGGTGGTGGTGGGGAGCAGTGCTGTGGGGCAGGCCTTGACTCACCAGTCTTGACCCACCAGGTGTGATGAACAACCCCCTGGTAATGCACCAGCTCCGCTGCAATGGAGTGCTAGAGGGCATCCGCATCTGCCGCAAGGGCTTCCCCAACCGCATCCTCTATGGGGACTTCCGCCAGCGGTAGGCACAGAGGAGAAAATGTGAGGGTGGGGTGGACAACCCCACCAGGGCTGATTTCAGAGGTTTCCTGTCCTTTCTGGTCATCAGATACCGCATCCTGAACCCTGCTGCCATCCCTGAGGGGCAGTTCATTGACAGTCGTAAGGGCGCTGAGAAGCTCCTGGGATCCCTTGATATTGACCACAACCAGTACAAATTTGGACACACCAAGGTGAGGTCACTTGGTCTCAGTTCTGGTGGTCCCACCATCTACAAGGTTTTCAGGATGGGACCAGATGGACTCTATGGTCCCATCATCTACTTGTCCACCTGCCCATCTGAGCTCCCTCCATCCACACCACCACCCATCCCTCCACCACACCTCCAAATCCCAGTAGCACTTATCTCCATCTCTCCATCAGGTCTTCTTCAAGGCTGGGCTGCTGGGCCTGCTGGAGGAGATGAGGGATGAGCGCCTGGCCCGGATCATGACCCGCTTGCAGGCCCAAGTCCGTGGTTTCCTCTCCCGTCAGGAGTTCAAGAAGATCCTGGAACGCAGGTAGGTGGTGAGATGGAGATAGTGTTGTATCCATGTCGAGTAGAAGCCCTTGGTGACCCATATCTTGATGTGGCTTCTCCAGGGACTCACTGCTGGTGATTCAGTGGAACATCAGGGCCTTCATGGGAGTGAAGAACTGGCCTTGGATGAAGCTCTACTTCAAGATCAAGCCCTTGTTGAAGAGTGCTGAGACGGAGAAAGAGATGCAGGTAGGACAGGGCCATGAGTAGGGAAGATAGGTGGGTGGATGAAGAGAGGAAGTGGTATGTAGGGACAAAAAGGAAGAAATGAGACTTATGTGCCACCTTTGTGCCTCCCACAGAACATGAAGGAAGAGTTTGGGCGGCTGAAGGAGGCCTTAGAGAAGTCAGAAGCTCGGCGGAAGGAGCTGGAGGAGAAGATGGTCTCCATGCTGCAGGAGAAAAATGACCTTCAGCTCCAAGTGCAGGCTGTGAGTGACCTAGATATCCTGGCCCCATGCTCCTTTTTCATTTACCTCAAATCACGCTTACCCCTTCCAGGAGCAAGACAACCTGGCTGATGCTGAGGAGCGCTGTGACCAGCTGATCAAGAACAAGATCCAGCTGGAGGCCAAGGTGAAGGAGATGACTGAGCGGATGGAGGATGAGGAGGAGATGAATGCTGAGTTGACAGCAAAGAAGAGGAAGCTGGAGGATGAATGCTCAGAGCTGAAGAAGGACATTGACGACCTGGAGCTGTCGTTGGCCAAGGTGGAAAAGGAGAAACATGCCACCGAGAACAAGGTGAGGGTGGGGAGAGGTCTTGACTTCAAATTGTGGGGAATTGAGCTGACTCAAGCCAAAGTGAATATCTGGTGAAGATCCAAGGCTGGTTGGGTTGGGTTGCCAAGAATCAAGGCTATTTGGGCTGCCAAATTCAAGGCTGGATGAGTTGGGTCATGACGACCCAAAACTGCTTGGGTTGGGTTGTGATGATCCAAGGCTGGTTGGATTTCATCACCAAGAACAAAGGCTGGTTGTGTTTTCCTACATCTCCTAATTTAGACCCAGCTTCACAAAGAGCGAGAACAACCTCCCGTCTCTTGTCATACCTCTGGTACCAAGCTGGAGGCCTGATATTTCTCCTGCAGGTCAAAAACCTCACAGAGGAGATGGCTGGGCTGGATGAGATCATTGTCAAGCTAACGAAGGAGAAGAAGGCCCTGCAAGAATCACACCAGCAAGCACTGGATGACCTGCAAGCAGAGGAAGACAAGGTCAACACCTTGACAAAGGCCAAAGTCAAGTTGGAACAGCAAGTGGATGATGTGAGTATAGGCCATTCCCACAACGGGCACATAGCTGGTCCTTTGGGGTGTGGAAGTCTTTCTGGAGTGTGTGTTTGCAGGGGCTGAGGGTGTGTCTCTCTTCCTCACTTGCAGCTGGAGAGTTCACTGGAGCAAGAGAAGAAGGTCCGGATGGACCTGGAACGGGCCAAGAGGAAACTGGAAGGTGATTTGAAGCTGGCTCAGGAGAATATCATGGACCTGGAGAATGACAAACAACAATTGGATGAGAGGCTGAAAAAGTAAGGGCCTGCACACTTGCTTATCCATTACCTATAACACCTCTACTCAGCAGAGAGAGAATGACTTCTGATGGTGTTTCTCCCCACACCTAGGAAAGACTTTGAGCTCAATGCCCTCAATGCCAGAATCGAGGATGAGCAAGCAGTTGCAGCCCAGCTCCAGAAGAAGCTCAAAGAGCTTCAGGTGAGGCAGGCTTTAGCTTGGGGGTCAGGCAGAAGGAGGAACTTGTCCCCCCATTATCTTCTTCATATCTTATTGAGACGGACCTAAACCAATGTGTCACCCACCTGAGGTTGGAAGCCCATGGCATGTCCCTTGTCCCAGAACCTCTCTGTCATTTATTGCCTTGAAATGACTCCTGGGTTCTTGGACAGGCTGTCTTTTGTGGGGGTTGAGCTGAGTTTGTAGTACTCAGGGTAGGGGGAGCATCTTGGTAGAGTCATCTGAGCTGAGCAGACTATCTGGGTTGATTCATGTGCCTTCCTATGTCCTTAGAGAAGTTTGTGCTGAGTTGTCTGTTAGTCCAGTTAGATCTAGGACTGGTTGAGTTGAATGTCCTCAAGACCAGGTGAGTTGAAGAATCTCAAGGTAATTTGAGAAGGTGGAGTGTCTTCAAATAAGGCCAGGTTGATCTGGAGAGTGCAGATCTTGACTAGGTTGAAGAGAACTGGATAGGATCGAGACTGGTTGAGGTGAAGGGTCCTCAGCTGTCTGGGTTCAGGTGAAGAGTCTACAGCTGGTTGGGTTGACTCAAATTGATTTAAAGACTGTCCAGCTTGATTGGTTGAGTGGAGTAGTTGGGCGAAACCAAGTGTGCTGAAAACATGTTTATCTCCGGAGCACAGGCACGGATTGAGGAGCTGGAGGAGGAGCTGGAAGCAGAGAGGACAGGCAGAGCCAAGGTGGAGAAGCTGCGCTCAGATCTGTCACGGGAGCTGGAAGAGATCAGTGAGCGTCTGGAGGAGGCAGGTGGTGCCACATCAGTGCAGATTGAGCTCAACAAGAAGCGTGAAGCAGAGTTCCAGAAGATGAGGCGGGATCTGGAGGAGGCCACGCTGCAGCACGAGGCCACAGCTGCTGCGCTGCGCAAGAAGCACGCTGACAGCGTGGCCGAGCTCAGCGAGCAGATCGACAACTTACAGCGCGTCAAGCAGAAGCTGGAGAAGGAGAAGAGCGAGCTCAAGCTGGAACTGGATGATGTTGGCTCCAACATGGAGCAACTGATAAAGGCCAAGGTAGAAAATAGGTCTCCAGACACAAAGGGACAACACTTCCACTGCCCTCTCCGGGTTCCCTTTCATCTTCCTGCCCTTCCTGTTTGTAGGCCAACCTGGAGAAGATGTGCCGCACCATGGAAGATCAGATGAATGAGCACCGGACCAAGTCCGAAGAGGCTCAACGCATGGTCAATGACCTCACCACTCAACGTGCTAAGCTCCAGACTGAGAATGGTGAGGGGCTTGCTCTTCCCTAACCCAAATGCCTAACTCTTGCCCAGTGGGGTGGCTTTGGGGTGTGTCCCGCAAGTGATTATCCCTCATTCCACTCGACAGGTGAGCTCTCTAGGCAGCTGGAGGAGAAGGAAGCCTTCATCAACCAGATGACAAGAGGGAAACTCACCTACACACAACAGCTGGAAGACCTCAAGAGGCAGCTAGAGGAAGAAGTCAAGGTAGAGCTTTGCTGAGGGGTCAGTGGGGCTGAAAGACACCTCCAGTATCAAGGATGTGGTTGGCTTGGGATAGAGAGGTGCATGAGTGTGCCCTCACAGTAGGAGAAAATGAATTGAGCATTCTCAGAAGTTCAGTAGGGTTGGTGGGTTAAAAGCAGGTTGGGTTGGATTGGGTTGGGCTGGGCTCGTTGGATGGTTGGTAACCAGGTTGTTGAAGTTGGAGAATGCCAATACAGCTCAAATTGATATGGACACAACTTCTCCTCACCTCATAACTCTCTCTCCTCTCAGGCCAAGAATGCACTGGCCCATGCCCTCCAGTCAGCCCGCCATGACTGCGACCTTTTGAGGGAGCAGTATGAGGAGGAGACAGAGGCCAAGGCTGAGCTCCAGCGCTCGCTCTCCAAGGCCAATTCTGAGGTAGCACAGTGGAGGACCAAATATGAGACGGATGCCATCCAGCGCACTGAGGAGCTGGAGGAGGCAAAGTGAGTAATCTCCCCATGAAGGGAACTTCTATCGGGCAGAGGAAGAGTGGAGACTCTTCCACAGTACAAGGACCCAGAGAATGCATAGGAAACTGGAGATAGTAGAGGAGATCCAGAGCAGAGCCTTGGCCAACCAATGGGTGAAAGAAAGTTTGAGTTGACCCACTTGGTCCATGTGTTACCACAGCCAGGTTTTCTCCCATTGCAGGAAGAAGCTGGCCCAGCGGCTGCAGGAGGCTGAGGAGGCAGTGGAGGCAGTCAATGCTAAGTGTTCCTCCCTTGAGAAGACCAAGCACCGGCTGCAAAATGAGATTGAAGATCTCATGGCAGACCTGGAGCGGTCAAATGCAGCAGCTGCTGCATTGGACAAGAAGCAGAGAAACTTTGACAAGGTAGGAGAACCAAGAAATGGTGGAAGGAGAAGGGTGGGAAGGGGATAGAGGGATATGGGTCCCATGAATCAAAAAAAGGCAGAAGTCCAGAAGAAGCTGAAAAATTTTCAAGGCCTATATCTCAGCAGACCTTCAAGTCCCTTTCAGGAGAGTATTGGGGAAAGGAGGAGGACGTAAAGAGGGTTCTTCCTGGGCAAAGCAGCAGCTGAGCAGGTGATGTCCTCATAGATCTTGTCTGAGTGGAAGCAGAAGTTTGAAGAGTCACAGATGGAGCTGGAAGCATCACAGAAAGAGGCCAGGTCCCTCAGCACTGAGCTCTTCAAGCTGAAAAATGCCTATGAGGAGTCACTTGATCACTTAGAAACTTTAAAGAGGGAAAACAAGAATCTTCAAGGTGAGACTGTGGTCCTTCCCTGCTCACCTTGTTGTATTCCACTACCTTCCACCAAGTCTGATGAGATCTTATCTGAGCAGAGGAGATCTCGGACCTGACGGAGCAGCTGGGTGGCAGCCACAAGACCATCCATGAACTGGAGAAGGTCCGGAAGCAGCTGGATGCCGAGAAACTGGAGCTCCAAGCTGCACTGGAGGAGGCTGAGGTGAGCCAAATCACATGAGGCCCTAATTTGTCCTAGTCTTCTCTGTGGCTCTCTTAATTTCTCTCTGTCTCCATCAGGCTTCTCTGGAGCATGAGGAGGGAAAGATCCTGAGGGCCCAACTGGAGTTCAACCAGGTCAAGGCAGACTATGAGCGCAAGCTGGCCGAGAAGGATGAGGAGATGGAGCAGGCCAAGCGCAACCACCTGCGGGTGGTGGACTCACTGCAGACCTCGCTGGATGCTGAGACCCGGAGCCGCAACGAGGCCCTGAGGCTGAAGAAGAAGATGGAGGGTGACCTCAATGAGATGGAGATTCAGCTCAGCCATGCCAACCGTGTGGCTGCTGAGGCTCAGAAGCAAGTCAAGACATTGCAAGGCTACCTCAAGGTACCCATTAGACTTCCTATCCCATAAGCATGTTGACATGTAGTAGGTACCACCACCCCAGAGTGGAAGAAAGTTAGACCTTGAGCCCCGCCATCCCCATTGACCCTGTTCTCCCATGCCACCTTTTAGGACACCCAGCTGCAGCTGGATGACATGGTACGGGTGAATGAGGACCTGAAGGAGAATATTGCCATTGTGGAGAGGAGAAACAACCTCCTCCAGTCAGAGCTGGAGGAGCTGCGGGCGGTGGTGGAACAGACTGAGAGAGCTCGCAAGCTGGCTGAGCAGGAGCTGATTGAGGCCAGTGAGAGGGTCCAGCTTCTCCACTCACAGGTGAGACCTCACATACCTTCAAGGGGACAGGTCACTTCCATCCATGGGTATGGGCTTCTAATGGGTTGAGTTACCATGACCTCCAGATCCTTTAAGCATGCAGAGCTGGCAGGGAGTAGGGGGCATTAAGTACTGGGGAGCTGAAGAAGGATGAGCCAGCAGTTGAACAAACACCTCCTGAGATCCTCTCCTCTAACTCCAGAACACCAGCCTCATCAACCAGAAGAAGAAGATGGAGGCCGACATCTCCCAGCTGCAGACAGAGGTGGAAGAGGCCATCCAGGAGTGCAGGAATGCTGAGGAGAAAGCTAAGAAAGCCATCACTGATGTGAGTGCCACAGTGGGACCAACATCTAGGACACCTTCCACTGGAGGGTGATGGAGAGCATGCTTGAGTCCTCCTTCTCTGCTTGCTTCTCTCCTTTGGCAGGCGGCCATGATGGCAGAGGAGCTGAAGAAGGAGCAGGACACCAGTGCCCATCTGGAGCGGATGAAGAAGAACATGGAGCAGACCATCAAGGACCTGCAGATGAGATTGGATGAGGCTGAGCAATTGGCCCTAAAAGGGGGCAAGAAGCAGCTGCAGAAGCTGGAGGCTCGTGTGCGGGAGCTGGAGAATGAGCTGGAGGCTGAGCAGAAGCGCCATGCCGAGAGTGTCAAGGGTCTCCGCAAGTCTGAGCGTCGCGTCAAGGAACTCAGCTACCAGGTGGGTTGCCTGAGGTGGTGCTGGAGGTCATCCACTCTCCCTGTGGCCCCAGGGCCTTATGTCTCATGCTGTACATGACTTGGAACATGGCTGATCTGCTGGCCAGAGAGACACGGGTAAAATAGATCACCCACTGCCTCTATGATACTGTAATGGGATCCAGAACATGGTCTGGGTCATGAGCCACTCAGGCCACTTCTCGGTGTCCCAGCATCCATGGGGTCTTTGCATGATCCAGAATCTCAGGTGGGACCTTGTCAGGGGCAAGAAGATAGCTTCACACAGGGAGATAACCCACTTTCTGCCCTACAGTTGAGGCCACCCACAGATCTAGAGAAGTTCCACGTCCCAGGAGAATCATTAATTGTCTCCTGACCCTCATAGTTTGGGTAGTGATTCAAATTACAGGTAGGGTAATAACCTGACCCATGTGTTTCACCCTACAGACGGAAGAGGACCGCAAGAACTTGGTCCGGCTCCAGGACCTCGTGGACAAGCTCCAAATGAAGGTCAAGGCCTACAAGCGACAGGCAGAGGAGGCGGTGAGCATTGGATGGACATTTGTGGGACCACCCCCAGGAAGGAACAGTATGGGATTGGGGTGTGGGAGAAGATGTGGGGGGTTGCAGGGGAACTTGGGGTGGTCAAGTGGTGGGGTGTCAGGGGGTGAGGAGAGTAGGTCAATAGAAAGTAGGGAAAGTAGGTAGGTGGTGGGATGGATGGATGGATGGATGGATGGATGGATGGATGGATGGATGGATGGATGGATGGATGGATGGTTTGTTGAGTAGATGGTTGCTTGGCTGGAAGATGGGATGTCTGGAAGGACAGGTGAGTCCATGGTGGGCCAGAAAGGATGGAGGGACAGCTGGCAGGGTGGCAGAAGGCCAGACAGTGCTGTGTGGGAGCCTCACTGGCATCCTTGCACCCTCAGGAGGAACAGGCCAACTCCAACCTGGCCAAGTTCCGCAAGGCACAGCACGAGCTGGATGAGGCAGAGGAGCGTGCCGACATCGCCGAGTCCCAGGTCAACAAGCTGCGGGCCAAGAGCCGTGACATTGGAGCCAAGGTGAGACTTTCCCCTGCCCTACAGCTGCCCCATGGCTGCCCCACAACTTCCTCATGCTCACAGTCCCTTTCTCTCATTCTCCATCAGAAGGGACTCAATGAAGAGTGAAGCTCTGGACCCCAACAATATCCCCTGGACCTCCAAGAGGCCCACACCAACTCCCAGCCCCCTAACCTTGGTCAGCCAATAAATAGCATTGAGTAGCAGCAGTTTTTGTGGGGCTGTGTTTGTGTGGGGAGGGTGGGGTTTCCCCATGACATGGCACCCACAAGATGTCTGTAGCTCACACAAGATCACCAACCAGCATGCAGCACAGTGTGCCCCACAGCATGTTGCAACCAGACCCACAATGCAATGTGATGTGAACCATGAGCTGAACCTTGAGCTACCCCACAGAGTATCTCTGTCTGCTCCATGGTGTTCTGCAACTTCAACCAGCTCCACACCAACCTAGACCCATGGTGGGGGAGAGAGAGACATCTGGGGGTAGATGTGGGGGTGGGGACGGAGGGATCCCAGGAGGTGGAGGACAGCATCTGGGACCCCCACATATGGGGCAGAGCCTGAGTGGACCCCTTGGGCATGTCTTGGCTCCTGAGGCTGTGCCTTCTCCTGCTGCCGGTGCTGAGGTCTCTCTGTTGTCACCTCAGTGTTTCCCTAGCCACCGGCTGCTCCGTCCCACCACACACCATATCCCACAGCCCCTATCCCCTACTGACATTCTGTCCCATGTCGCTCCATTGCTCTGGACTTTCCATCCATCACCCCACCACCTCTTGGCCCACCAGCCCTGTGTCCTCCATCTCCCATAGTCCTCCTACCTCCTTCACATCCCCCCGGGTCCCTGCATGTTCTCTATGTCCCACTGTCCCTCTGTCTCTTGCCTGTCCCTCCCCCGCAACTCCTCTGTCCCTCCGCCCTTCCCCCGTCCCCCTCCCTTCCCCCGTCCATCTGTCGCCCCATCCCTCCCGGTCCTGGCGGCGCCGCATGATGGACCCCAGGGGACCCCGGCGTCCGGGCGGCTCCCCTCCCCCGCCAAACTCGGGACGAGGAAGGGTGGGGCAATGACTCTGTGGGGATGTATGTGGAGTCTGTGAGGCTCTAAAAAGAACCTATGGGGATCTGTGGAGACTCACTGTGGCTCTATGGAGTGGTTATGGGGCTCTATAAGGGCTCTGTGGGGCAGAGGAGATGGGGACCTCCCCGCCCGCGGGAATGTGTCACCTCGCGGGAACACTTGTCACCTCCTTGATGACAAAGTGGACACGGTGCTCGGGGACTGTTGCCAGACCCCCCCCGTCCCTCAGACCCCTGCCGGCCCCACGGCGCCTCACCAGGGGGACGAGATAACAATCCCCCCCCCACTCTCCGGCCGTGTCCCAATATAGACCTGGCAGGGCAGAGCTGTCACCACCCCATGGGTGACAGGACATTGGCCAGGGACCCAGGCGTCCAGGCCCCATAGGCACCTCCTTCACAAGGGTCCCAGGAGTCCTGGCCCCATAGATCCCTTCCATGCACAAAGAACCCAGGCATCTGGGATTCATAGATCACACGCACACACAAGAAACCCAGGCACCCGAGACCCACAGAATCAGCACAAACCCCACC
>VXBU01005600.1:1393599-1407583 GCA_013400315.1 Bombycilla garrulus
TCCAGACGTCTGGGCTCCATAGACACCGCCTACACAAGAGACCCAGGCATCCAGGCCCCCTAGCCCACCCCACATCCCACCCCTACAAGGGGTCTGGACAGCCCTTGCTCGCCCCTATAGCTCTGCCCCGTAGATCATCCTGTGGGGTGAATATGGCTGGATGCCAGAGTCACTGGAGAGATGCCACCTTGTGGCAGGGGAAGCGGGGAAGAGGTGCCCCCCTCCTTCTCCCTTATCAGCCACCCCCTCCCCAGGAATGCTCCTCCCCTCCCCATCCCATGATGGTCTATAAAGGCCTTGGGGCTGCGGGGCTGACATAGGTGTTGGTGTGGGGCAGAGAGGGAGAGGGTGGGGGACATAGTGGGAATGTGGGATATGGATATGAAGGGCTGAGGGAGGATATGGGAGGCTATGGGGTGCGCAGGAGGGTTATGGGGCATATGGGAATCTATGGGGCACAGGAATCTTTGGGGCATGGGGGGCCTATGGGACACATAGGGGTTCTCTGGGGTGTTGGGACCTGGAGGTTACACATGGGGTTGTGAGGCACAGAGGACCTAATAAGCACTGAGAGAAATTCAGGGGGAAAGAGGTCTATGGGGGTGCAGCAATCGAGGGGACACTAATGGTCTGTGGGGCACCCAGGGGGCCTATGTAGCACAAGCAGGGCTATGGGGCACATGGGGTCTATGTGGCAAAGTGATATGTGGGGCATAAAGGGGTCTATGGGGCAAAGAGGGTCTATAGGGGGCATGGGGTGTAGACCTACTCACCCTCCACATGTTCTTCCAGCTCCCTTCATCTTACCTGCTAGATCCACAGACTCCAGGTGAGGGTGATGCCGTGGGGCAGCATGGGGATGGGTGCTTCGGAGCGGGGTGTGGCTATGCTGCTATGTATGTGTTGCTATAGGGTCAACACATCACTACAGGGGATCCATACTTCCCTATGGGGTCTGCATGTGGGGCTGTGCACGTCTCTAAGGTTCCCTGCATTGTTGTAGGGGTCCCTGGGGTCCCTATCTTGCTATGGGTCTCTGCATCTATGGGTCTATGCATCACTGAAGGGATGCCTGAATTGCTGTGGGCGTCTGTGCATGGCTATAGGGGGTCTTTGTGTTGCAGGGGTCCATGCATCACTCCAGGAGTTGGTGCTCTCTGGTTATGGAGGTGCCTGCATCAGTATAGGAGTCTGTGTATGGGGCTGTACATGGGTATTGGGGTCCCTGCATGACTAGAGGGGTCTGCCTACAGCTGTAGGGGGTCTGTGCACACTATAGGGCTCAATACATGGAGTCATGAATGGCTATAAGATTCTGTGCATCGGGCCATACATCACTATTAGGGATGGTTTGATGGCTCCCCTGCAGGGAGTCCCTGAATTATTGCAGGAGTCTGTGCGTGGGGCAGTGCATGACTACGTGGGTGTGCTGGGGCTGGCTATCCATAGGAACCCATGCATGGGGCTGTGCACAGCTATGAAGCTCTGTGTCTGGCTCTAGTGTCTGCCACAGCCATAGGGATCTGGGCACGGCTATAGGGGCCCGTGCATGGCAATGGGCTCTGGCCAATGGGGTTGTGTGGAGCCATGGAAAAAGGGGCGAGACCCTGTGTCCACAGCCTCACAGCCCCCCAGGTGATGCAGGATCCCTGTCTGTGTGGCGCAGGATGGCGGACGCAGTGCTGGCAGCGCTGGGGGCGGCGGCTCCTTTCCTGCGGCCCGGGGAGCGGGAGCGACTGGCAGCGCAGACCAGACCCTTCGACCCCCGCAGCGAGTGCTTCATCCCCCACCCCCGGGAGGAGTTTGTTCGGGGACGGGTGGTGGGGCGGCAAGGAGGGGAGGCCACAGTCCAGACTGAGCTGGGAGAGGTGGGCAACTGGGGGATGGGTGAGGTGAGGGGAGGGGGGCAAGGGGCCATGTGGGGCAAAGGATTAATGGAGGTGAGAGGGTAATGGAGGGAAGGGTTAAGGATGGGAAGGGTTGATGGCAGGTAGGGGCATAGGGAGTGACTGGTGGGGGAAACAAGGCAGGGGCTGGGCATTCATGGGGGGTGAAGAGTTAAAGAGGGAGGGATTAATGGGATGAAATTAATGAGGGAGGGGTTAAAGGAGAGAAGGGGATTGAAGGTTTGGGGGGAAGAAAACGGAGGAGGGAGAAACCAAGCTGATAATGGTGGGAGCTCTGACCCATCGAAGACTCCCAGCTGATGGAGGCTACCCCTCAACCCATAGCAGACCCCTCCCAACCCATGGAAGAAATCCTACCAACAGAGCACCCCTACCCCATAAGGCACCCTCCCTAGGCATGGACACCTCCCAACCCCCACCCCTGTATCTCCTCATTCCCCCCAGACGGTGACGGTGAAGGAAGCTGACATTCACCAGCAGAATCCCCCAAAATTTGATAAGATTGAGGACATGGCAATGCTGACCTTCCTCCATGAGCCTGCTGTCCTCTACAACCTCAAGGAGCGCTATGCCTCTTGGCTGATCTATGTGAGACTTCCCACAAGCCCCTGGAACATCTGGGAAGTGGGTGGGGTGGATGGAAACGAGTGACCCTTCCCTAAAGCTCTCGGTATACCCAGATCCAGATGGGCCTTCCAGAGAGTCTATGGGCCACCTAAAACCTGGTATGGCTTTTTCACGGACTTTGGGACACCTAGAACCTGGTGGCCCTTCTCTAGCTCCTTTGGGCCACCTAGACCAAGATATCCTATTTCTATACTGCCTCAGCCACCAAGACCTGAGATGTTGCATCCCCTGACCCCTTTGGCCACCCAGATTCAAGATGTCACTTCAATAGCCCTCTTGATAGGACATAACATGTCTCATCCCAAGACCCCTTGGGCCACTGACATGTGAGATGTCCCTTCTCTGCACATTGTGGGCCCCCCAGACCCAAGATGTCCCATTTCCAGCCCCTTTTTGGACAACTAAAATCAGGACATCCTGTCACCATATCACTTGGGCCACCTAGACCTAGGATGTTCCCTCTTGGTGGGGTGGCACCTCCTGGTCCTGACCCACCTGTCCTTTACTCCAGACTTACTCAGGGCTCTTCTGTGTGACTGTCAACCCCTACAAGTGGTTGCCCGTCTACAATGCTGAGGTGGTGGCTGCCTACCGGGGAAAGAAGCGGAGTGAAGCTCCGCCCCACATCTTCTCCATCTCTGACAATGCCTACCAAAACATGCTGACAGGTAAGGATGTCCTGTGGGGACCTCAAACTAGAAGACCCCACTCAAAAAAATGGCTCCTGACTTAGAACTGGTTCTCACCTAGGAGGATGGAGAACTTCAGCCCCAACCCCAAGACCCCAAGCATGTTTCCCAACTTCATCCCAACTGACTCCTCTCTTTTTTTGGCAGACCGAGAGAACCAGTCCATCCTCATCACGTAAGGCCCTGCTTTGTCCAACCCTGCCCTATAGCAGTGTGGTAGGATGAAGGACCCACCAGTAGGTTATCCAATATCTCACTGTTACCCCCCCAGCGGAGAATCCGGGGCGGGGAAGACAGTCAACACCAAGAGAGTTATCCAATATTTTGCCAGCATTGCTGCCATTGGCGACCGCAAGAAGGAGGTGACCAATAGCAGCAAGGTGAGTGCCTCAGTCCATGTACCCTTGGCAGAGAGTGTGCCCCAATGGTGTCCACACCCAGCATTGTCCCACCCCATCCAGGGCACTCTGGAGGACCAGATCATCCAGGCCAACCCTGCCTTGGAGGCCTTTGGCAATGCCAAGACCCTCCGCAATGACAACTCATCCCGATTTGTGAGTGATGGGGGTGGGTTCTATGAGGAAGGGTCTGTGGGGCAGTTTGTGGGACAGGGTCTAGGGTGTGGGATCTGCTCCATGAAGGCAGCCACATTCACCTCCTTCCACTGCTTTCCCAGGGGAAGTTCATCCGGATCCATTTTGGGGCCACTGGGAAGTTGGCATCAGCTGACATTGAGACCTGTAAGTGGGTTGAGAACCCAATGAGAGGATGTCTTGTAGTCCATCATCTATCCCTCCATGGACTTATCTATCCATGGATTTATTCATCCATCCTAGAACTCATCCATGTATGGACTCCACCATCCACCCAGGAACTCCATTCATCCATACATATCTCCCTTCCTCCCACCATCCAGTCACCTCTTCATCTCCATCTCCTTATCCCACCATCCACCTGACCCTCCATCTCCAATTCTCTGTCCCTCCATCTCCTTGTGTCTACCTCCCTCCCTCCTTGCCTCTACCCATGTCCATCCCTTTGTCTGTCTTCATGGTTGATGGATCCATCATCTCATCCCGCTATCCATCTGACCTTCCATTTTCCTCTCTTCTTCCCTCCATCTCCTCATCCCATCATCCAGATACCCCTCCTTTTTCGTCTCCTCATCCTACCATCCATCTCTCCATATCTCAATCCATCTCCTCTCCCCAACCTCTGTCCTCCTTCTCTCCATACCCACCTCAGACCTCCTGGAGAAGTCTCGTGTCATTTTCCAGCTGAAGGCTGAGAGAAACTACCACATCTTTTATCAGATCCTCTCCAACAAAAAGCCAGAGCTGCTGGGTGAGTAGGGGGCTTGGCCTTGAGTCTTCTACTTCCTCTCTTCCAATTCTCTGTCCCTTCCTGGGGCAGTTGAGGATGATTTGGGGCTGTTTAGCCTGTGCAAATGTTTTTTCTCTCTATCCTGGGCCCACGGAGCAGAAATGCTTCTCATCACAAACAACCCCTATGACTACAGTTACGTCTCCCAAGGAGAGGTGACTGTGGCCTCCATTGATGACTCTGAAGAGCTGTTGGCAACCGACGTAAGTGGTGGGGTGGGCAGGTGGACATCCCCATGATGAACAGAAGGTGAAGTGCCAGGTGGATGGTTGAGATAGTAAAAAATGGATGGGTGGAGGAGAGGGATGAGAGGTGGAGGACAGAAAGGGTGGAAGATGGTGGGTTGGTGGAGTGGGATGATGTGGGGTGAGGGACAGAAGGTAGGACAGGAGGCAGGGTGTGGAGGAGGCTGTGCATGAAGATAAAAACAGGTGGGGGAGTACTTAGATGGACAGATGTGTCCAAGGGTGAACAAGTCCTCAAACAGATGGATGAGTCCATGGATGCATGGATAGAGTTTATGATGAATGGATGAGTCCATGGACAGATGAGTCCATAAATTAAGAAGTTGATGGATGGATTGATGGATGGATGGATCCATAATTAGAAGAGTCCATGGATAGGTGAATGGATGGATGTAGTTGTCAGATGGATCCATGGATCCATGGATGGATGGACAGATAGGTCCATAGATATAGGAGTCCTTAGATGGATGGATGGGTGAATCCATAATGGGAGAGTCCATGGATGAATCCACAGATGGATGGAGGAGTTGATGAGCTGGAAGGGCAGAGGGACACAAATGGTAGCCAACAGAGAGCCATGACCACAGATGGTGGCAAGGCCCTCTCCCACCCCCCTCCACCTATCACCCAGAGCGCTTTTGATGTCCTGGGCTTCACGGCTGAGGAGAAGGCTGGTGTCTACAAGCTGACGGGTGCCATCATGCACTTTGGCAACATGAAGTTCAAGCAGAAGCAACGGGAAGAGCAGGCAGAACCAGATGGTACTGAAGGTGAGTAGGTAGGGGATGACACAGGTCTTGGGGTCACCGGGTTAGATGGAATCTGACAGCATGTCTTCTTCTTGACTCTTTGCAGATGCTGACAAGTCAGCCTACTTAATGGGGCTGAACTCAGCTGACCTTCTCAAGGGATTGTGCCACCCCCGGGTGAAGGTGGGCAATGAATATGTCACCAAGGGGCAGAATGTCCAGCAGGTGTACTATTCCATTGGGGCCTTGGCCAAGGCTGTGTATGAGAAGATGTTCAACTGGATGGTGGTGAGGATCAACAACTCTCTAGATACCAAGCAGCCAAGGCAGTACTTCATTGGTGTGCTGGACATCGCCGGATTTGAGATCTTTGATGTGAGGATTGAGGGGGTGAAAGGGTATTTGTCCTCTTGGGGGTTGGATTGATCCAGCTGGGTGTTGAGATGATCTTCTGAAGCTTCATGTTGACTTCTTCTGCAAAGTTGACCTCTCTGGGCCTTGTGTTGATCCTCTTGGGTGTTGAGTTGACCTCACTGATACTACTGCGTATTCTGTTGACCCAGTCGGGGCTCAGGTTCACCTATGGGTTTCCATCAGGCATTCTGTTGACCCTGTTGGGTGTTGAGTTGATCCAATTAACCCCACTGGTGATCTCCTCTCTCCTTCCCCAGTTCAACAGCTTTGAGCAGCTCTGCATTAACTTCACCAATGAGAAGCTGCAGCAGTTTTTCAACCACCACATGTTCGTGCTGGAGCAGGAGGAATACAAGAAAGAGGGCATCGAGTGGGAGTTCATTGACTTTGGCATGGACCTCCAGGCCTGCATTGACCTCATTGAGAAGGTACCACCTCCCCCAGGTCTTGTAGGGGCTGAAGGAACTTCTGGGGAAAGGCCCTTTCAGTTGGATCCTGACAGGGACCCCAAAGTTGGCCAGTTGGGTTGTGCTTGGTGTCCTTCATCACCACTTTTCTTCCTAGCCCATGGGGATCATGTCCATCCTGGAGGAGGAGTGCATGTTTCCCAAGGCCTCAGACATGACCTTCAAGGCCAAGCTCTTTGATAATCACCTGGGCAAGTCAGCCAACTTTGGGAAGCCACGCAATGTCAAGGGGAAGCCAGAAGCCCATTTCTCTCTTGTCCACTATGCTGGCACAGTGGACTATAACATCATTGGGTGGCTGGAGAAGAACAAGGACCCCCTCAATGAGACAGTGGTGGGGCTCTACCAGAAATCAGCCCTGAAGCTCTTGGCCAGCCTCTTCTCCAACTATGCTGGGGCTGATGCTGGTGGGTGAATGGATGGTGAGGTGATGGAGGGATGAGTTGATGGAGAAGACTACTGTCCACTAGTCACCTCTTTCCTGTGTTACCCTACCTCTCTTCTCTACTCCTGTTCTCTTCAGGTGGTGATGGAGGGAAGGGGAAAGGAGCCAAGAAGAAAGGTTCCTCCTTTCAGACTGTCTCAGCCTTGCATCGGGTGAGAGACCTACATAGTGGACCCAGTGGGGGCAGTGAGAGGACAACCTCCTGAGTGGTGGAACACACCTTCAGACCCACAGACCCTTTCTTTCTCTCTCATTAGTCAGCTTCTTCCCTCCTCCCTCCTCAACAGGAGAACCTCAACAAGCTGATGGCCAATCTCAAGACCACTCATCCTCACTTTGTCCGCTGCATCATCCCCAATGAGCGGAAGGAGCCGGGTGAGCAAAGGGCAGGGCTGAGGGTAGGGAAAAGGGTGTCAAGTGTGGCTTGTGGCTGACACCACCCCTCTAACCCACTGCCAGGTGTGATGGACAATCCCCTGGTAATGCACCAGCTCCGCTGCAATGGAGTGCTAGAGGGCATCCGCATCTGCCGCAAGGGCTTCCCCAACCGCATCCTCTATGGGGACTTCCGCCAGCGGTAGGCACGGCGATATGGGGAAGTGGTGGACAACCTGACTGGGGTGACCTCTGGGTTTTCATAGCCTCTCTGGTTACCAGGTACCGCATCCTGAATCCTGCCGCCATCCCTGAGGGGCAGTTCATTGACAGTCGTAAGGGCGCTGAGAAGCTCCTGGGATCCCTTGATATTGACCACAACCAGTACAAATTTGGACACACCAAGGTGAGGGCACATGGTCTCTCCATGGGGTCACGTGTACCCCACGGTCTCACCACTGATGTGTCCACCTGCCTATCCACCCCACCATCCAACAATTCATCCCCCAACAACCCATCAACCCAACCATCTGTCCATGAACCCTAGCTAAGCAATCCACTCTCTCACTTCCCTCCTTCCTCCACCAGGTCTTCTTCAAGGCTGGGTTGCTGGGACTTCTGGAGGAGATGCGGGATGAGCGCCTCTCCCGCATCATCACCCGCATCCAGGCTCAGGCCCGAGGGCAGCTCATGCGCATTGAGTTCAAGAAGATCCTGGAGCGCCGGTGAGAGGGGAAGGGTCTCTCTCCTTGAGAAGGGGCCTCTGGTGGGTCACCAGGTTTGTGCCATACTGGCATCTGTGTCACCATTCTAGAGACTCACTGCTGGTGATCCAGTGGAACATCAGGGCCTTCATGGGAGTGAAGAACTGGCCTTGGATGAAGCTCTACTTCAAGATCAAGCCCTTGCTGAAGAGTGCTGAGACAGAGAAGGAGATGCAGGTGGGAAGAGGTGATGAGGCAGGCAGCTTGGGATACAAAATGTGTTGGGTGGGGTTGATGAATGGAGGTGATTGGATGTGGCTACTGGTCTCCTGGGCTTTGCTTCAGAACATGAAGGAAGAGTTTGGGCGGCTGAAGGAGGCCCTGGAGAAGTCAGAGACCCGACGCAAGGAGCTGGAGGAGAAGATGGTCTCCATGCTGCAGGAGAAAAATGATCTTCAGCTCCAAGTGCAGGCCGTAAGTGAGACTGGCCCCCAAAACTATGTCAGGGGTGTGCCCAGCACTCCTCCAGGGCCACCCTACTTCATCTACCACTCCAATACAGGAGCAAGACAACCTCAATGATGCTGAGGAGCGCTGTGACCAGCTGATCAAGAACAAGATCCAGCTGGAGGCCAAGGTGAAGGAGCTAACAGAGCGACTGGAAGATGAGGAAGAGATGAATGCAGAGCTGACAGCTAGGAAAAGGAAGCTGGAGGATGAGTGTTCAGAGCTGAAAAAGGATATTGATGATTTAGAGCTAACTCTGGCCAAGGTGGAGAAGGAGAAACATGCCACTGAGAACAAGGTGAGGGTGGAGAGAGGCCTTGACCTTAAGTTGTGGTGATTTGGGTCAACACAACCTGGTTGTGCTGGGTTGAGGAGATTCAGGGCTAGTTGATCTGGGGTACATGAAGACTCAACATCCTTTGGGTTTGCTATCACTGCAGTGGCCTCATTGGCCAAGGACAACAGAAGTGTCATCCAGCTTTGCTCTACCTCTGGTGCTAAGCTGGAGGCCTGGTGTTTCTCCTTCTTCAGGTCAAAAACCTCACAGAGGAGATGGCTGGGCTGGATGAAACCATTGCCAAGCTAACAAAGGAAAAGAAGGCCCTGCAAGAATCACACCAGCAGACGCTGGATGACCTGCAGGCAGAGGAAGACAAAGTCAACACCCTGACAAAGGCCAAACTCAAGATGGAACAGCAAGTGGATGATGTGAGTGTGGTCTGGTCCCACCATGAGTAATGCTGAGGAGCTTTTTGGGGCAGATATTATGTAAAACTGCATTTTCCCCCTATCTCCATGTTTCCACACAGCTTGAAGGCTCTCTGGAACAGGAGAAGAAGGTCAGGATGGACCTGGAACGGGCCAAAAGGAAACTGGAAGGTGACCTGAAGCTGACCCAGGAGAACATTATGGACCTGGAGAATGACAAGCAGCAGCTGGAGGAGAAGCTCAAGAAGTAAAGATGGACCTCTTTCCCCATTCTAAACTGGTCAGGGAGCAAGGGTAGGGACCTCACTGCTAACTGCTTCCATTTGCAGGAAAGAGTTTGAGATCAACCAGCAGAACAGCAAGGTTGAGGATGAGCAGGCTCTGGCTCTGCAGCTCCAGAAGAAGCTGAAAGAGCTCCAGGTGAGAGATCTAGTCTCTGCTTATTTGGGCTGGACTGGAGAGCCTCCAGCTGGCTGGGTTGAGGTGAAGAGTCTCTATTTGGTCAGGCTGAGTTTAGGAGTTTCCAGTTGGTTGACAAATGTTCAGCTGTCTCAGGTGAGCTGAAGAGTTTTCAGCTTATTGGGGTGAGTTGGCTTGAAAATTCTCCAGCTCAGTTGGGTGAGCTGTGTGAAGGAGACGGGTGGAGCCAAGTCTGCTGACAGCAGCTCCATCCCTGGAACATAGGCACGGATTGAGGAGCTGGAGGAGGAGCTGGAAGCAGAGAGGACAGGCAGAGCCAAGGTGGAGAAGCTGCGCTCAGATCTGTCACGGGAGCTGGAAGAGATCAGCGAGCGTCTGGAGGAGGCAGGTGGTGTCACTTCAGTGCAGATTGAGCTCAACAAGAAGCGTGAGGCAGAGTTCCAGAAGATGAGGCGGGATCTGGAGGAGGCCACGCTGCAGCACGAGGCCACAGCTGCTGCGCTGCGCAAGAAGCATGCTGACAGCGTGGCCGAGCTCAGCGAGCAGATCGACAACTTACAGCGCGTCAAGCAGAAGCTGGAGAAGGAGAAGAGCGAGCTCAAGCTGGAGCTGGATGACCTCAGCTCCAACATGGAGCAACTGATAAAGGCCAAGGTAGAAGGAGGCCAAGGTGGACATCTTATCTCCACCATGGGCATGATTCTCCTGCTTCATTCCTTCCCTCCATGCTTTCCTCCTCCAAGGTGGGCATGGAGAAGATCTCTCGCACCATGGAGGACCAGGCAGCTGAACACCGGGCCAAGCTGGAGGAGACACAACGAGTCCTCAACGACACCAGCACCCAACGGGCCAAGCTCCAGACTGAGAATGGTGGGAACACTGACCCACTATACCCTTCACCCCATATCCTCAGCCCCTGCCCCACATCTTCAATCTCAGCCACACCCTTGAAAACCTGCCCTACCTCTGCAGGAGAGCTGTCCCGCCAGCTGGAGGAAAAGGAGGCCCTTGTCTCTCAATTAACTAGGGGCAAGCAGTCATACACCCAGCAGATGGAGGACTTGAAGAGGCAGCTGGAGGAGGAGATGAAGGTGAGGTTTGTGGGACGGTTGAGAGAGTCTCCAGGAGGGCCACAAGACAAGGTGTCCTTCATCCTCATAGTGGTAGTACCAAATGGAGGTCAAGTTCAGGCCAGTTCAGTTGGGTGGTGGCATCTAACAGTGGTTGAATTGGGTTGTATTGGTGTAACAGCTGAGAGGTTGGGCTGAGCACTTCTGAAGCAGTGGGTTGGTCTATGGGCGGTTGGGTGGCATTGGACTAGGGGAAGCAAAACTGGGCCAGACCAGAGATACCCATCTTTAGATCGCTCTGTGTCTAGATGTGCTGAATTTGGTTGGGATGATCTACAGAAGGTTTGGCGGAGAAATACCAGTGCTTACTGAATTTGAGGACCTATACATAGCTCAAGGTCACCTTCCCCTTGCCTCTCCTTCCCAGGCCAAGAATGCACTGGCCCATGCCCTCCAGTCAGCCCGCCATGACTGTGATCTTCTGAGGGAGCAGTACGAGGAGGAGACAGAGGCCAAGGCTGAGCTCCAGCGCTCGCTCTCCAAGGCCAACTCTGAGGTGGCACAGTGGAGGACCAAATATGAGACGGATGCCATCCAGCGCACTGAGGAGCTGGAGGAGGCAAAGTGAGTAATCTCCCCATGAAGGGAACTTCTATCGGGCAGAGGAAGTGTGGACACCCTTTCACTGTAGAAAAATCTGGAGAATGTATAGGGATCTGGAGATGGTAGATCCAGAGCCTCAGCCGGTCAATAGGTAGAATAAGGTTTGTATGAGTTGACCCACTTGGTCCATGTGTTACCACAGCCAGGTTTTCTCCCATTGCAGGAAGAAGCTGGCCCAGCGGCTGCAGGAGGCTGAGGAGGCAGTGGAGGCAGTCAATGCCAAGTGTTCCTCCCTGGAGAAGACAAAGCACCGACTGCAGAACGAGATTGAGGACCTGATGGCAGATGTGGAGCGGTCAAATGCAGCAGCTGCTGCATTGGACAAGAAGCAGAGAAACTTTGACAAGGTAGGAGAACACAGTGGTGAGACAAGAGCAGATGGAGACACGAGGACAGAGGGTGACCCCTTGATTTGCTTCAGATCCTGGCTGAGTGGAAGCAGAAGTTTGAAGAGTCACAGATGGAGCTGGAAGCATCACAGAAAGAGGCCAGGTCCCTCAGCACTGAGCTCTTCAAGCTGAAAAATGCCTATGAGGAGTCACTTGAGCACCTGGAGACCTTCAAGAGGGAGAACAAGAATCTCCAAGGTAAGACTGTGGTACTCCCCATGCCCACCTTGTTGTATTCCACTACCTTCCACCAAGTCTGATGAGATCTTATCTGAGCAGAGGAGATCTCGGACCTGACGGAGCAGCTGGGTGGCAGCCACAAGACCATCCATGAACTGGAGAAGGTCCGGAAGCAGCTGGATGCCGAGAAACTGGAGCTCCAAGCTGCACTGGAGGAGGCTGAGGTGAGCCAAATCACATGAGGCCCTAATTTGTCCTAGTCTTCTCTGTGGCTCTCTTAATTTCTCTCTGTCTCCATCAGGCTTCTCTGGAGCATGAGGAGGGAAAGATCCTGAGGGCCCAACTGGAGTTCAACCAGGTCAAGGCAGACTATGAGCGCAAGCTGGCCGAGAAGGATGAGGAGATGGAGCAGGCCAAGCGCAACCACCTGCGGGTGGTGGACTCACTGCAGACCTCGCTGGATGCTGAGACCCGGAGCCGCAACGAGGCCCTGAGGCTGAAGAAGAAGATGGAGGGTGACCTCAATGAGATGGAGATTCAGCTCAGCCATGCCAACCGTGTGGCTGCTGAGGCTCAGAAGCAAGTCAAGACATTGCAAGGCTACCTCAAGGTACCCATTAGACTTCCTATCCCATAAGCATGTTGACATGTAGTAGGTACCACCACCCCAGAGTGGAAGAAAGTTAGACCTTGAGCCCCGCCATCCCCATTGACCCTGTTCTCCCATGCCACCTTTTAGGACACCCAGCTGCAGCTGGATGACATGGTACGGGTGAATGAGGACCTGAANCACATCTTCAATCTCAGCCACACCCTTGAAAACCTGCCCTACCTCTGCAGGAGAGCTGTCCCGCCAGCTGGAGGAAAAGGAGGCCCTTGTCTCTCAATTAACTAGGGGCAAGCAGTCATACACCCAGCAGATGGAGGACTTGAAGAGGCAGCTGGAGGAGGAGATGAAGGTGAGGTTTGTGGGACGGTTGAGAGAGTCTCCAGGAGGGCCACAAGACAAGGTGTCCTTCATCCTCATAGTGGTAGTACCAAATGGAGGTCAAGTTCAGGCCAGTTCAGTTGGGTGGTGGCATCTAACAGTGGTTGAATTGGGTTGTATTGGTGTAACAGCTGAGAGGTTGGGCTGAGCACTTCTGAAGCAGTGGGTTGGTCTATGGGCGGTTGGGTGGCATTGGACTAGGGGAAGCAAAACTGGGCCAGACCAGAGATACCCATCTTTAGATCGCTCTGTGTCTAGATGTGCTGAATTTGGTTGGGATGATCTACAGAAGGTTTGGCGGAGAAATACCAGTGCTTACTGAATTTGAGGACCTATACATAGCTCAAGGTCACCTTCCCCTTGCCTCTCCTTCCCAGGCCAAGAATGCACTGGCCCATGCCCTCCAGTCAGCCCGCCATGACTGTGATCTTCTGAGGGAGCAGTACGAGGAGGAGACAGAGGCCAAGGCTGAGCTCCAGCGCTCGCTCTCCAAGGCCAACTCTGAGGTGGCACAGTGGAGGACCAAATATGAGACGGATGCCATCCAGCGCACTGAGGAGCTGGAGGAGGCAAAGTGAGTAATCTCCCCATGAAGGGAACTTCTATCGGGCAGAGGAAGTGTGGACACCCTTTCACTGTAGAAAAATCTGGAGAATGTATAGGGATCTGGAGATGGTAGATCCAGAGCCTCAGCCGGTCAATAGGTAGAATAAGGTTTGTATGAGTTGACCCACTTGGTCCATGTGTTACCACAGCCAGGTTTTCTCCCATTGCAGGAAGAAGCTGGCCCAGCGGCTGCAGGAGGCTGAGGAGGCAGTGGAGGCAGTCAATGCCAAGTGTTCCTCCCTGGAGAAGACAAAGCACCGACTGCAGAACGAGATTGAGGACCTGATGGCAGATGTGGAGCGGTCAAATGCAGCAGCTGCTGCATTGGACAAGAAGCAGAGAAACTTTGACAAGGTAGGAGAACACAGTGGTGAGACAAGAGCAGATGGAGACACGAGGACAGAGGGTGACCCCTTGATTTGCTTCAGATCCTGGCTGAGTGGAAGCA
>VXBU01005602.1:1686-28662 GCA_013400315.1 Bombycilla garrulus
TTCTAACTTTTCCTGCTTTTACTGAAGCCTATTGCTTCCCATCTTACTGCCATTGAATCAACACTGATTATCTTAATCTTTGCAGCAACATTTTATGTACATGAAGATTCTATACATACTACAGAATGCATTGTCTGTATTACTCCTTAGTCTTTTTTTTTTCTTTTTTTCAGGTTAATTAACCTTGATTTTCCTAGTTTTTTTTTTGTGTAGGTCCTGCATTTAGTGAGCTTTACATGGCCCTGTTCTGGGTTGTTTGCTGTTGCTTGGATTTTGCTTTGTGTTCTCCAAAGTACTGTCCAAAACTGAAAAAACCCAAAGCTGTAATAATGCAGAATTTTTATCTACATCTTTTAAACTGTCTCTCTGTTCATATGTCCCAATATGCTTTTCTTCCAGCATCATGATTTTGTTAACTCATGGTCAACTGGTAAGCTAAGTCACAGGTCTGCCCATGGAGGCTTGTTGTGAGGCAGTTGATGCTCATCACACAGTTGTGCAATTGAAAATTCTCATTTGAATAAAGTGTCTTGTGTTTACTGTTGAGTATCATCCTTCACTTGCATATCCTTTTTCCAGTTTTGCCAACACCATTTTCAGTCTTAAACCTCTTTCACTTTACACGGTCTCTTACGGCTTCAGATTGTCTCCAAATTTAATAAGCACATTATTACAATTTGTAAATTTACTGAAAGTATTGAACATAGGAAACTAGGTGCAGGCTACTGAAAAGCACCATCTGCTCCAGGCTTTGTTTAGATTAAAAAACTGGTAATTCACCATGAGGTATTTTCATGTAAGTGCTTTTGCCATCCCCGTCTTAGCAAATTCATCTCGAGCACACACTCCTAGTCTAGTATACATCTGTCATGTGAGAAAAAAGACCCTTACAATAGTCAAGAAATATACCATCTATTTATTCTTCCCTTCTCCATTGCCATCAGGGGCTGTGGTAGAGTAAGACAGATTAATGTGTTCATGATGAACTCCTGTGTATTTTCATCCATTTCCTCGCTAACTTGATAGTGTTGGCAAATAGATTGATTCATAATTTTTCACCCTTTCTCCCATTTTTAAAAGAAGCTATCTATTTCTTTTTTTCCCCCTAGAGCTTCACCCCATTGCTCAAAAATAGCTACTACAAATTCTGAGCTATCTTCAGATGATTGTTTGAGCAAGAATCCCATCAATCATTAGTTTGAAGCTGTATTAATCCACAGGTGAAATACTTTGGTTGCTGACAGTTTGGAAGCGTCAAGCTCACTGAATTATTCTCATCCTGTCCCCTACAAATATTGTCTTGACCTCATGCTTATCTTAATGTCGTTAGAAAATATTAATAAAAAAATATGAAACCTTTGAATTTTGTGCATTATCTATCATTTTTTTCTCTTCTTTTTCATGCAACAGAGCAGCAATTCTCTTCTCAGCCTTATAGTGCTGATGTTCTTGGTCCTGGTGATGTATCTCACTTATTTTCTACCTCAGACCTCAGTATGTGTTTATATATTTGAACCTGGTTTCCACCTTCTGTATGTCTTGCTTGTGTTTGGTGCCAGTGAAATCTATCATTAAGCAAATTGCTCCCTTCTTACACTTCCCTACATTGTTTCCTTAGTATCACTGCTTTACCATTTCTACTACAACTTCTTTGACTTGATGTCCTGATTTCTGATTTTTTTTTCCAGTTTGCTGATTTCATGCTACATTGCACCATCTTTTTTAAAAGTAAATCAGCCCTCATGTCATGGTCCGTAAGTCGCTTTACTTTGCACGCTCAACATTCTCAAACTCCTTGGTGAAGGTGAAACTTTAAAGCTCTTTCATTACTGCATACTTCACTGTCTGCACCAAAACATTATTACTAATGTGTTCCAAGAACTTACTAAGCAGTCTGCATACTGTTCTGTAACTTCCCCAAAGTCCTACCAAATTTCTGCAGAATTTAGCTGAAGTTACCTTTGTTAACCACAGAACGTCTTTGTCCTGTGAAAACCCAAGTAAAGATAACTATGCATTCCTTGATCTAATATGTACCACACACATCTGCATCGCCAGATCCACCCACCCCTCCCCACAGCTGGGAGGGTCACAAGTAGAACCATTCTTCACATGTTTGGAATTATTTTTGCTTCTTCCATACTGTCAGCCCTTCAAGAGGAAAGGTAAGGGAATGTAAGTAAGAGAGCTTTTGTCAGGCCTAAAAGGCACAGAGGTTGTTTGGGCTCACTTCCTTCCCAAGACATTTTAGATACAAAAGGAGAGTAGAGTACAAAATTTAGAAAACAAAACCCTTAGCTCCACATCCATATCATATCTTTGGTTACAGCAATATGGGACAGAGTGCAGTGTTTAGTGTACATTCATAGGTCTCATCCACATGTTGTAATGATGGCATAGGAAATTAGACCAGTTGGTTTTCCTTACAGCTAGAATGTGCCTTAGTTTATAATTTTCACAGTGAAAATAATGAGATGATAGATTTTTTATTATTTTATTAACTATACATCTTATTTTATTCTGTAAGACAATACTTTAACCTGGGGTCTGAAAGATTAATAAGTGGACAAAATCCTCTAGTTAAAATGTACTCTCAAAGTATATCTCAAAGTTTCCTGTATCTTTAGCTGATGATTGAAATGCTTTTGGATAATAATATGTGCTATTTTATCTGGTTTAGGGTATTTTTCTCTATAAACATCTGTGAAACAGAAGGGATGAGACTTTCTCTTAAAAATTGTGGGAACACATAAAATATACAGTACACTTCCTGTTACAGAGGGCTTTTTATTAGTCTAAATACTTGTGCAATATTTGGCAAATGATCAAAACTAGTTTCCCCTAGTGTGTTTGAAATGTTCTAAATTAAAAGCAAAGCTCATTTTCAAGTGGCATTTGTCATAGAAACTGAAATGTTTCTCTCATGCTGCATGTAGTTGTACTTTCTACTTGACAGGATAAGCTCCAAATGTTGAGCACACAAAGATTGGAGCAAGGTTTGTAACAAGGTTCTTGAGAGAATTAGACTCGCTGTCTAGCAATTCTTCTTATAATAAGAACCAAAGGAGTCTTTTCCCCAGTGTAGGGTCTTTTTTTTTTTTCTATGACTGTATGTTTACTTAACTTTCTGCCTAATGCTGTACTTAATCAACTACACTGAGGGAAATTCTTTTGATTTCATTGCAAATTCAGTTGCTCTTTATCCCATTTTAATGTTCTTTCCCATAACCTTTGAGTAGTAAAATGGTCACAGACAAGAACATAAGAGCTCCCATTTCTCTGGTGAATGCTTCAGAAATGTACTAAGGCATAAATTTAGCAAAAGTTTTGAATATACACTGCTTCTGCATCAAACTTTGAAAAAATAACTTGGAGAGCTACAGAAATGCACTTTTAGTGAAACAAAAATTACTCCCCATCATTCTCTTTTCAACTCATGTTCAAAACCTGATGGAACAACAAACTTGTTTATTAATTATCATTATTTGTTACTAAAGGGGTTTTGACAAGTTTGAGAGAAAACTGAGTCAGTTCATAATGCAGCTTTTGAGTGTATTTCACCATTACCTAAGTATTCAAAAGCCATGCAACACTTAATAAAATGTTGCACAGGAAAAATGTGCTTGGGTCATGTTTCATGTTATAAATAGACAGATAGGCAAACACATACACTGTACCATTTCCAAGAAAAACACCTCCTGTTCCAGTAACCTGTCTCTCTTTTCATATCTCAGATTTAGTAACCTTTTTATTGAATTGCATACTGCCCTTGGACTTTCAGTCATCCTTGAATTTAAATAAAAACTGTTGGCATCTGTAGTTTCATTTCTTTTTTCCTTTACCTAAGTATTTTAATAACCATGAATAGTCCTGACTGAAATTCCGATGAGACACGCTACTGCACTTCAGGAAACCACCATTTGCCATGCAGTCAGCTGGTCTATGGATATTCTAGAACTGTGGCTTCAGCTGAATCAGGGATACTTGAAAAGAGACTGAGTAAAAAAAAAGTGTGTATATGCAGTCTTCTAAAAAAAATGTCTGCCTTTTGTCCAAACACCTAAGTGCCTTTCTAAGGAGTACCTGCCTCTCAAAGGAGCATATTTTGCTTCATGATCTGAAGGATTCAACTGGGGGTTGTCTTGTGAAATAATTATGACATAATAATTTTTGGAGCCAAGCATTTTCAAAGATGTCGTAGAAAATACTTCTAGTAAAGTTGAGGCAGACAATCCCAGAAAACTGAAATCTAATTATTGCACCACACTGTATAAAGAAAGACTTGTATAATAAATAACAAATATGATCCAAGTTGCCAAACCACACTTACACAATGAACACACTCTTGTTGTTTTGTTTTTTATATTCTCCCCATTTCCAGCACCCCTATTACATCACACAGAAATATTCTACCAAAAGAAAAAAAAAGAGATTCTTATTGAAGGCTGGATCTCTTTTCTTCTATCTCATTTAAATTCGGTGCAGCCAGAAAATTTATGCCAAATTAAAGCAATTGTAAGGCAGTAGAATTCAGATTTTCTAATTTCAGAGGATCAGAAGAAGATATAGATGGAAAGCATTCCATGCAACACATCATAATGCTCAGCTTGATATTGAGAGATATAGTCTGTAGGAGAGGAATAAACAAGGAAGTTAGCTTTCTTTAGGATCAACTCTAAACATTTAAATTTTTAGATTTAACTAAGATTATTCATTTATGCTTAGAACCCGTAAATGCTTTTTGAGGAGTGGCTGATAAGGACCATAAAGGTAGCTAAAGAAAGAATTATTTCAAACTTAGCAAGGATGCTGAAATCAAGACAATGGGCTTTGGCTAAATTGAGATTTTAATCAGCAATTGCTCATGGAACTGAACTAATAACTGTGATTTTGTTGTTTCAGGAGATAGCTTCATCAACCTATAGAAAATTTGAGTATCTAAAAAACTGCAATGGATGGGAAAGTGAAACAGCTTTAGGTAGTTCATTACTGGTACGGACGGAAACTTTCTGAGACCTGCCCATGGGAATTGACAGGAGAGAAAAACCTCTTCTGTCTGTGGGACATGTGGAAATCACTCTGGAGTGGCAGCACTATGTCTAAGTCCATTGTTACCCAGATAGATTCCAATGCCCTTTTAGGAAAAAAGGTCACTTCCAGTCAATTTTTGTAGACATGATGTATACAAGTGAAAAAGAGAGAGGAGACTGGCATGTAGTCTCTGGAGTGTTTCTGTAATCTCTTGAGGCCACATGTGAACAAAAAGAGAATATTTTCCATAAGAAGCATTATCACATGGATTTAAGGTGAGCAGAATTATCAGAAAAAAATAAAATTAACAAAAGCATGAAACAAACTAGTGAGTGAAAGCATCAGATGCACAAATGTCACATTAACGGGTTGAAACAGATAGTGATATCATGGAACCAGGAGGCTCTCAGGATTTTCATACTACTCAGATTCATTATATGACATCATACTTAAAATCTTCTGAGAGCGACCTGACTTTTTGTACAATCTGACGTGGTACTTAACTGTTTATTCACATCAAATATAGCACATGATAGTGAGAAGTTTGTAGCATTTTGAACACGGGCAGTTTCCTTCTCAACCTGCACTTTTTAAGAAGATGAGAGACATGAAAAAAAACCAGAGTGGTTTCTAAAGAATTCAGACTGCAGAAGTGGTTTTCCTCCTTCTGAATGTCATCTACAGGCTACACTTTTGGTTTTTTTGTATGTGGAGAGACCAGTGCAGAGATATTACATGAATCATATATGAGTATAGATTGTATCATATTCTCAGTATAGAAAGAGAAAATTCCTTAGTGGACTATCAGATACAAGCCATTCTTTTTGATTTCCATGTTTCTAGGATTTACAGTAAAATTTATTGTTGATACAGAAATTGATGTGGATTCAGGTATAAACCAAAAGACTGTACCTTCCTTCCTCATCCTTTTAATGCTAGCACTCATGAGTTTTTCTATAGACAATTAAGAGAAATCTCTGTATTGTTAGCTTCTGTCCTTGTGAGAGACTTCAAGTTCACAGACATTTACTGGAAATACAATACTGTTCTTACAAGCAAGTCTGGGCAATTCCTGAAGCTGCTTGAAGGTAATTTCTTGCTGCAAATCCTCCAACTAGAAAAGATGCCTTCCTATACATGGTATTTGTTTATAGAGAAGTACTCATGCATGTGATGGTAGGTGTTTTGTCTTCGCCACATGATGATATGCTTGAGTTCAAAATTCTTAATGTAATGAGAAAAAAAAAAAATCAACAGAGTTTCTACTGTGTATTTCAAGAGAGCAAATTCTCAGCTACTCAAGTAGCTACTTTGCAGTGTCCCTTGGGAATATGCTTTGGAGGCCTCCATGGATGCTGGTCAGCCATGAAGGACCGCTGTTAAAAAGGATGGAAGCAGGCCATCTTAATGTATCACAAGTCAAGCAGGAGGGACAGAAGACCAGCTTGGCTTAATAGGAAACTCCTCTTGGAACTCAGGAAGAAAAAAAGATTGGATGATATCTAGAAGTAAGATGAGAACTTGCAGGGAGATCATGTATGTTGAAAAACATAGGAGATGGCGTGCAAGACTAAAGCTCAATAAAAATTGCAAATGGGCAGTGTGGTACTCAACAACAAGAAAGGACTTTAAAACATGTTAAATAGCAAGAGGAGACCCAAGGAAAACGCTGGACTAATTCTTGTTGAAGATGGTTCCCTGACAAATCAAAATACAGAAAAACTGAAAGTATTCAGTGTTGTTTTTTGTTTTTCTTTTTTTCCCTTAGTCCTTAATAATAGTGGTAAGACCTCACAGTCGAAGGACCACAACTGCAGGAACAGTGACTGTCCATTTGTGCACAGAAATTGTAAGATGTATCACCTGACTGTAAGACCATGAGACCTGGTGAGATTCATCCCAGAGTACTGCAGGAGCTGTTGAATGTGACAGCAGGACCCCATTCAAAAGTCATGGGTGTCTTGGGAGGTCCCTGATGACTGCAAGCTGGCCAGTCATTACAATTTAGAAAAGTGTGAGGGAAGACACAGGAAACTACAGATCTGTGAGTCTAACCTTAGGACCTGGAAAAATTATGGAGAAGATACTACGATTCACATGGGTTCACAAAGGGAAGCCCTGTCTGACTAATCTGAGATGTTTCTAGTGGTTTTCCTGGATTTTCATTATGCTTTTGATACTGTCTCTTAGAGCATCCTTTTGGACAAATTGTCCAGCTGTGAGATGAGCAGGTGCACACTGTGCTGGGTGAGGAACTGGCCTGTTGACATTCATAACCTCTCTTACTGAGAGGGTGGTTGCACACTGGAAAATACTTCCTAATATGATGGTTAATGTCCCATACCTGGTGGCGCCTTAAAAGGAGGCATTTGTGCAATGCCCTCAATAAAGGGCTTTAGCTGTTGGTCAGCTGTGATCAGGAAATGGGACTAGATGAGTGTTGTATGCCCCTGCCGACTGGAACTATTCTATTCTCTCCTAATTAAAAATTTGTGAAAGCTGCTGAACCAAACGCAACCTGGAAGTAAAAACCTTCTCAAAGCTGTTGTTCCTTTGGGGACCTTTGCTGTGTTTTCTACTGTCAATGCTTTCTCTTCCAGGACTTCAGCCAGCATCTGTTCACAGGCTTGTGACTGTTGTGCTCTGGGTTATGGCCACTCAGGATTTGAAGACATGGGAAACTCCCTTCAGTGCTTCATGATTTTTACAGCAATTTTCTTTTATTCCTTATCTCCACTTTGAAACTCTCTAGTTTCAAGAGATGCCACCATCTCTCACCCTCCCATGAATCTGTTCCCACCCTTTTGATGGGGTATGTTCCCATCCTTAGAAACCCCAGGCTGTGCTGTGAGATATCCCAACACTTGGTCTGCTCCATGTTGAACCTGCCCCAGTTTCACAGAGTATCCTTGCTTTAAAAGATGGAGCCTTTCTTACTTGTCAATCTGACTCCAGGACCTGAAAGAGGATGCAGTGCCTGAATGAGGTCCCATATGTGCTGAGAAGATGGAATCACCCTAACTCCTTCCAGCTAGAGAGCAAAGATAGGAGAATACATGCCAGAGCAAGCCAAGTGCTGCCTGTGACACATTGTGGGAGAAAGCAGGAGAGCCCAAAGGGCTGGCCAGCAGTGTGGTGTGTGGAGAGCCTGTGGGACTTTGCCCTGCAGCCTCCCAGGGAGGCACAAGTTGTTGCTGAGTGAACCTTCATGTTTCATGTGCCTGGAGATGTCTGTCATGGCCACAGGAAACTGGCAGAACTTTGGGAAGTCCACAGCCAAGGCCTCAGTGACTGGTGACTGTCTTGTAACATCAGTGTGAGTATAAAAGGACAAGATGGGGAATGGAGTTGGCACTGGTGCAGAGGTAACCCCAGACACATGTGCTGAGACAGGGTACCATGGGTGTTGATGGCCCATTGTGATATCACCTAGAGATGAATTGTGATGCCCTTGAAGGGTGGATTGTGACCCAGCATCACTTACTGCTTACAGCTGAGCACCAAGTTTCACCCAGCCAGCTCATGCCCAGACACATCTGAAGGACAGGATGCCATCCTAGACAGGCTCCTGAAATGGGCCCATGGGAACCTCATGAAGTGCAACGAGACCAGGTGCAAAATGCTTCAACTGGGTCAGAACAGCCCCTGGTATCAGCACAGGTTGGGGATGAACAGATCAAAAGCAGCCCTGAGAGAAGGATTAGGGAATATTGGTGGGTGAGAGGCTGGACATGACCCAGCCATGGCACTCCCAGCCCAGAGAGCCAAACGTGTCCTGGGCTGCATCCAAAGCAACGTGGGCAGCAGGGGAGGGAGGGGATTCTGCCCCCTGCTCNTAGACAGGCTCCTGAAATGGGCCCATGGGAACCTCATGAAGTGCAACGAGACCAGGTGCAAAATGCTTCAACTGGGTCAGAACAGCCCCTGGTATCAGCACAGGTTGGGGATGAACAGATCAAAAGCAGCCCTGAGAGAAGGATTAGGGAATATTGGTGGGTGAGAGGCTGGACATGACCCAGCCATGGCACTCCCAGCCCAGAGAGCCAAACGTGTCCTGGGCTGCATCCAAAGCAACGTGGGCAGCAGGGGAGGGAGGGGATTCTGCCCCCTGCTCTGCTCTGCTGTGCTGAGACCCACCTGGAACCTGCATCCAGCTCTGGGGTCCCAGCACAGGAAGGACATGGACCTGCTGAAGAGAGTCCAGAGGAAGCCACGAAGGTGATTAGAGGGATGGAGCATCTCTGCTATGAGGAAAGGCTGAGGGAATTGGGATTGATTAGCCTGGAAAAGAGATGGCTTTAGAGTGACAGCCTTCCAGTACCTGAAGTACCTACATGAAAGACGAAGCAAGACTATTTACAAGGGCATGTAGCAACAGGACAAGGTGGAATGGGTTCAAACTGGAAGAAAGTAGGTTTAGATTAGATATTAGGAAGGAATTATTTACTGTGAGGGAGATGAGGCACTGGATCAGGTTGCCCAGAAAAGTTGCGAATGCTGTGGATGTTGTCCCTGGAGGTGCTCAAGACCAGGTTGGATGGGGCTCTGGATAACCTGTTTTAGCTGAAGGTGCCCCTGACCATGGCAGGAGGGTTGGAACCAGATGATCGTTAAGGTCCCTGTCCAACCCAAATCATTCTATGAAGCTGTGACTCCTGCTGAGCATTTCGCAAGGTTTGGAGTGCTGAGAGAGGCCTTTGATGATGTCATTGTGCAAGGAGAGTTGTTTGTTGCAGCTCTGTGTTCAACTGCAGAGCCATTGAAGGATTTTCCCCCTCCCTGCCAGGTTCAGTCATCCGGGATATCCAGAAGGTGCACTTGCAGCAGCAGAGGTGAGCTGGGAAGTGAGACCTACCAGGGAGATGAGATGGTTTCCTTCCTGAGAGACCAGGGCATTTCTATCACTCCTTCTGGGTCCAGGCAATTGCCATTGTGCGTCTTCCCCTTCTAGAGTAAAACCTGCTGCTGCAGTGCTGGGGAACAGGAGCAACTCATAACCCCAGCTCCCCTCAGGCCACTGCAGAGAAGAGCATGGCCACAGAGATAGGAAACTGCTGTCCCATCTGCCTGGACAGCTGGAAGGAGATCAGCTACATACTGCCATGCCTACACCAGTTCTGTTACACCTGCATCCTGCAATGGGCAGAGAACACACCCAAGTGCCCCCTCTGCAAAAGGAGGATTCTATCCATCTTGCACCCAGTGGGGACAGAAAATGAGTACATGGAGCATGTCATTGCACTATCTGAGACACCATCCATCATTGTCCACCAGGAGAGAGACCCCAGATACCTTGACATCCATCTCTCTGGACCATCTCAAACATGGGCTGCAGAAGGAGCTCACAGGCATCCTGTGGGCAGCCTCCAGCCTGGGGAATGGATGATACTTTTCCGAGACCACCCATGCCTCCTAGATGCCCTGGTGGTCTGGGTCCGACCAAGGCTGAGGCAGATCTTCAGGAACAACTGGATGGAGGCAGACCTAGTGGAGGACACTGTCATGGACTTCCTGACCAACCATGGAATTGATGAAGACCAGCTGGTCCAGATGCTGGGGGTCTCCCTCCACAACCACGCGGCGACTTTTGTGCAGCAGCTTATCCGTGTCGCTGTGCGACAGTGCAGCTGGGTGGCCTGTCGTCTGCTGGCCCACCAGCCCAATGTCCCTGCCCAGGTCCCAGCCCTTCTGACAGCCCTGCAAAATGCACCATGGATGAGGTGCCCAACGCCTCCTCCACTGCCATGGATGGGGATTCTAGAAACTACCCCTCTGTACCCATTACCCTCACTGCTGGAGCAAGAGGAGCCCCAGGAGGAGCCTGAGGAGTCTGTTCCTGAGTCCTCCACTTCCATACAAGGCAGTGAACCCTCTCTTAGGGGCCATGGTGACCCCTGAAGAGGTAGGCAAGTGGCCCTTGGGCCTCTGAAGCCATCTCTGCATCTATGACTTTGGAGGATGCCTCAGGGGTTAGCCAAATTGGGACTTGGCCACCCGTTTGGAGATGCACCAACCATCTATGGTTCCCAGCCCCTTAGATCCAGCTATCCAAATAAAATGAATGTATGGAAACTCAAAACCTCTCAGTGTTACGAACAGGAGAGGTAGCATTTCTGTCCTAATTATTCTCCCATCAAACAGGTGATGGCCTGCTCCAGGCCCACTCCTGTAGCCAGCCCCAGGGCAGATATTTCCAGCAGGGGCATCTCCAGGTCCAGATTGTGCCCCACAGCTCATCACCCCCAGCCACTCATGAGCTCTTCAGTGCCATCCTCTGCCCCCACATCCTGGTTCTCTGCTCTCCTGGCAGCCTGTGCTGCCTGGTGCAGCCTCCCTGCAGCCCCAACCAATTCCCTGCCCCTGCCTGGAGCACAATTTGGTGCTGCTCTCTGTGTCACCCCAGGGTCATATCCTGCCAAGGCTGGAGTCCCTAGAAGTTCATCAAGGAGAAGTGTGAATTCCTGCCCTTGGGAAGGGACAATGCCAGACAGGCACATGTGTGAGGCTGCACAGCTGGTGAGCAGCCAGGGAAAGCCAACCATACTGCCCTTAAGCACAGATTTTCCCCCTGCTGGTCCAGATCCAGCCTCAATGCTGGTATTTCTGCTCTGCTTAGAGAGGGCCTATCTGTGCCAGATGGATGCCAAGCAACTGAAAGGTTTGTGTTTGTGTAGTTTGGAGAGAAAGAGGCTGAGGGGTGACTTCACTGCTCTCTACAGCTTTCTGAGTAGGGAAAGCAAAGAGGAATTCGCTGATCTCTTCTCCCTGGGATCCAGTGACAGGACATGTGGGAATAGTTCAAAGCTTCTTCAGGGGAGGTTCAGACTGGACATAAGAAAATATCTCCTTACTGAGAGTGTGGTCAGAAATTGAAACAGGCCTGTCTGTCAGTGCCTTAAAAGGAGGCATTTGGGCAATGCTGTGCATGATGGGCTTTAACTTCTGGTCAGCCCTGAAGTGGTGAGGGAGTGGGACAAGATGATCATTGTAGGTCCCTGACAACTGGCCTTCATTGCATTTTATCATCTTTTCAGCTTTTTTGGTGTGATTCAATATTATGCTTTGATATTTTCTGATTTTTATACAAAGCATTAATGTCTCAGCTTTCAGGATTTCATAACAGAACTGCCATGGAAATGAATGCATTATGTTCTCACTATACTTATACATCTAATCTAAGAGAATTTTTAGAGGTCCAAATTGTTAAAAATTTGTTTAGCATCATGCCTCAGAATGTAGACATAGTGGATACCGATACTGGCACATAGAGATAGCAGGATATCCTGATTGTTTTACATGTATAAATTATTAAATGAGATGCCGATTTGCACATCTAAGAATCTGAACAACATGAAAAAGTCTAAAAACTGGCTAATGTTTTGAGTTGTGCATTGGCTTGTCGGAGGAGTGAGGGATGGTGGCGAAAAATCAACTTTGTAGTAGTATTGTATAGCCATTTAGCTTCCTCAGAACATTTGGACTGATGCAGTTTTTTGTCAGATAAGGTCTCTTTCAGGTGCACTAGAAACAGGAAGGATGCTTGCAATGCAGGAGACAAACCCACATCAAATCATGGCAGAGACCCATGCTCTGTATTTCTTCTTCCCAGGCACTTCTGTTTGTAATCCAGTGGAACTCCACAGTGTTTCAGAGGGAATTACTATAACTCCAGTGACTGCATTGTGATCAATGCATGGGTAGTTGCTGGTCAACTCATAAAAAGCATAGAAGCATTCCCACTATTTTTTAAGAGTCCTGAAACCAAATGTCTTCTGACACCTTCTCTTCCAAGCAAATAAACACTATGCCTCTACTCTGACCTTTTGCTTCTGATTCACCAAGTCCTTCTAGAGCTGTCATTGAATAAATAATAGCTGAGTATCTGGCTACCTTCTGTTTCTTAGTGAGGAAGTTCTCTACAGCTCCAGTGATACGTATAAAGTGACTCATATATCACTGTTTTTTCATGAAAGTTAGCCTTAGAAACAGAACAATCAGTAGGAGCGTGTGCCAGGAGGGAACTGTAAAGGGTCTATCCTGGTGATGTCACTCCTCTTGAGTGAGTCCCTTGTTGTACACAGAAAAAGTTTACTTCATCAAGGGAAGCAGAACTTAACATTGAGTTAAAAGCCCTTGGATTCTGCCTGGTGTTTTTAAGTTTTGATTTGGCACTGAAATGGAACAATGTTACTTGTTCTTATGCAAGAAATACCAAAAATTCTTTTGTATTATTCTTGTAGTTACCAATCTCTTATTATGCAATAAGCTATAAAAGTATTTTCAAACAATATGGTAATAATAAAGGCCATATTAATTGGATTCTCAGAGTTTCTTGCTAAATTCATTGTACACAATTTTCAACAGCATATTCATGTACTAGCAAGTAGAGAAGATTTTTAGTGGTTGGTGTTTTAACCAAACTTCAGGAATGTGTTTATGGCACAGTTTTGCATTATAGTTGCACAGATGTGGTTTTGATCTCATAAACTATACAAATAGACATTAGGGAGAAAATAACAAGAGAAGAATAACGAAGAATACTCTGTTGCCTGTCTCTTATTCATGGACAAGGGCATATTTGGCTGTACAGAATATTAATAAAATGTATCCTGTGCAATATGTAAGTTTTACTGAAGACAGAAAGTATTTAGAATGGGTATATCCACAATTCTCCTCTCTATCAAAATATTGGCATTGATAGAACATGATGCCATATTACTTTGTTTACACACAATAAAGTTAGGCAAATTTAACAAAGGTACTCACACTTTGCAGTGTTACTTAGCCACCAGTTGATATCACTGGGAAAAGTTTTTCCTTGCTAATCAGCATTTTTCAGACTTCTCTTAAAACTTTCCATGAAGCCCTTTACACTTATCATAAAGGAGAATTTATACTGATAAGTCTCAGAACTACCAGTTTCTGTATGTGACCTTCCTTGACATTTGTAATTGAGGACCTACCAAAATGAGAAAGATTCCCTTTTTGCCATATTTCATGTTGTTTTGTCAATTGCTGGGTTTACAAGAGCTTTTGTAAATTAGAGGATGTTATGTCATTTTAAACACATTTAGATAAAGCCCATTTTGTAGTCAAAAGCAACTTTCTGATGTCCCACTGAGAGATTAGATGACCAGCCAGGGATACCCTTTCCGTGGAGGCTGGTTGTGTTTCCTGCAGTGTGAGGAAGGCAGGTTGGGAGAGACAGCTGTGTGGCTCTACACTTACTCAAGTGTGTACCAGCTGAAGGCTGGAGCAGGGCAGCCCCACTGCACCCCCTCCCTCCCCACCCCACAGGATGACACTTCATCCTTCCCACTTCACATCCCAAGGGGAAGCAGGCCAAAGAGGGGCAGGCAGGGCGAGGGCTGTGCTTGAGGAGGCCATCTACACAAGAGTTACTACAGCTGAGCAGTTGAGAGACAGCAGCTGTGGCCAGTAATGGAGCTTTGCATGGACCCCCCACACTCCTGCAGTTGGCACCTTTAACAGGAATGTGAAAGATATTCCAGGTATTAGATGGAGAAACAGCAACTTCAGCAGGGGAAGATCAGTCATCAGCCCGAGTTAATGCCCCTGTGTTGGACTATGAAGATGAACATAATAGAAAACATGTGTTAGGTTAGATCTGGTTTTGAACAAAAGACAAATTATTTATTTCTTTCTCCAAATGAAGCATAACACTAAGGTATAAAGGGAGTATAAATAACATCTGATTGTGCTCCTAAGCTCCATGCTATAACTTTCTTGCAATGACATCCTTCAACAAATTAACTACATCATTACTGTTAAGTATTAATTGCACAAAACAGATACACAAAATATATAATGAGCTAGAAAGAGGACAACATTCTTCCATTATGACAAACAATTCTAACAAGAAATGGAAAAAAACCCAATAGATCTAGGCTTACACTGATGGCAACACTGAGAGTTTTAAGTCCTCTCCTTGAACACATTACATGTGATAAATAATATGCAAAATATTTAAAGAATTTTATTGTTGCTTACAGAAGATACTTAGCAAGCAAGGAGACAGTAGCAATCACTGCCTCATGTCTCATATCCCCATCATTCAATGCAAATTTTTACATTTCATGCAATAATCCTGAGCTTATTTTCAGTAACATTGAAATGTCATCTATGTTAATTACCAAATACATACAGAGCCCAGCTATGGGGTCTATTGTATTATTAAGGCATGAAAAAAGAATAGCAGTTTATCAACTCTGAATGCCACAAATACAGCACAGCAGTTAGAAGGCTCAAAAAGCTCAGAAAGTACCAGTGATTTCTGTGCGAAGGTCCTCCCAGAACACAACTGAATCATCAGCTCCTGAAAAGGCACAGAATCAAATCCTGCCCTCACTGACATCAGGGAGTTCTGCCATTGCCTTGACTGCTGGACCAAGCTTCAGAGCTATCAGGAGTGACTCAGACTCCTCTTCATATCCCCAAAAAATTGACAAACTTCCTCTCACTCAAGTCAAGTATTAATTTAAAAAAACAATACCTACATATTGTTTTGTTAATTAGTATTTTAAGCCTATGGAAAGGTTCAATTCATTATACAGTATGGCAATTAATAAAAAGCTTTTTCAGAAAAAGCTTATTTGTTAGTCTGGTTTATTAGTACGTTAAAAGAATGGGGAAGTATCATGAAAAGAACCTCTGCCAAGTTTATGCTCTATTTAGAAATTATTTTTAGCTTTAAAATGAAAGATTTTGGGAAGCCAAACCAAGGATACGTGATACAATTCTAGACTCCATGGTTCAATGGCTCTTCAGAAAGACAAAGAGCACCACAGCCCTGTCCAGTCATCAAGTGAAGAACTCATCATCTGTGTAAGTTGTAAGGGGCTAGCAGTGTCTAGATTGTGCAGCTCTTCACACAGTCTCTATTTTACATTTGAGAAGTTCTTGCAAAATGCCCTTTAGCAAGCCAAGGTATTCCAGTTCAGTTAATTAAGCCATTGAAACCAGGGACAAATTGCTAGCAAGACTTATTTCATGCATAATTGCATTATGTTCCATTCTGGGAACTAAAATAGCACATGATCTCCTTTAACTCTGCAACTGCTATTGCCTAGCCTTTGTGTAAGTATTTACCTAGCTGAGCTCAGAGTTTACAAATCCAATAGCCTTACAGTTCATGTACAGGTGACCCATGGTCTGCCACGGACAGAATGCTGGTGTGCAAGAGGGGTGGACTTCCCATGCCTGCACCCCTTGCAGACGCAAGCCACCCCTTGGCAGAGATGGTGCTGTCCAATTTCGTCACGACAAGGCTCTGAAAACTTTGCAGATGCACAAATCTGACTTAACTAATTTCACCTAAAACACCAAGTTATAATACTGAAAATTGTTTGTCACACTAAAACATTCAGGAAACTCATTACTGTTTAATTTGAGATTGAAAGAGAAAAAAAAAGGTTGTTGATATTAGTTACTGGGTTAGAATTTGTAGGGGTTTTGGTTAATTTCTACTAAGAAATAAGTTAAAGAAGGCTAAGGCTATAAATTGGTACTGTTTCATTTATAAATATTCACTTTACTTCTCTTCTAAAAAACGTGTTAAGGAAAAAGGTGGCCAGAAGGATCACACATGTTGTAAATTGTAATTTGGTTGTTAGGCTGTAAAAACCAAAAACATAAGTGAAGTTGAGCACAGTGTAAGAAAAAACCCAGTTTTTAATTAACAACTTATTTACAAGTTCATAAAATCAACTGAACTGGAGTAGATGTTCTATGTTTGTCACCAATATTTTATTGTAACTGGTAACTTGCACGCTTCGTAGTAGAACAAAAAGAGATTAAAGTCCACTATATACAGCCTTTGTACAGGCTACTTGACTATACTCAAGGCATAGTGATCATAGCACAACCTAGTCTTCATAATAATTTGTGCACAAAAAGACACCAATCAGACATTATGTGAACATTACAGTGAAATGACATCACAAGTCCAGTGAAAATTGAGCATCATACAAAACATATTGATCTACTGCAAATGACATCCTTTGAAACAATAAGCCTTTTTTCAGTAGTAAATTAACCAGAGTCTGATGCAGAGATTTGTGTAGTTATAAGTCTTTTAAGTGAAGCAACCTCTGCAGATAAGTTTGCTATGCCCTGCTTCAAATAGAGGTTCTCTGACTCAGAGACATTGTAGATATTGTCTTTTATTTCAACAACTCCGGTTTTGCAACCACTCTGAATTTTAACGTTGAGTTCCTTCTGATGCCAGAGTTCTGGTTTAAGTGACCAGTCTTGGATATTTGTCACTTGAACCGAGAAAGGAGTGTGAGAAGAATGCACCAAGCTTTGCGCACCGTGTTTTTCAAGCTCAAAATGTCTTTTTGAGGACATGTCAATGGGTGACGACAACTTCTGCGTTGCATCATAGTCATTATCCATTGCTTCCACTTTAACTTGCATGGCTTTGGCTTTGATTCGAAGCTTGTGAGGCAGAGCTGAAGAATTCACCTCTGGAACTTTAACTGTTGCATGAACATTTTTATGTTCAACTGGGGAATGAATTGGACCCTTAGGAACCTGCTGTTCATCTTCTCCATCAGATGACTTTCCAACCACACCGTCATCAGTTTCTGAGGTTCTTGGGGAATTACTGGAGGACCTATTAACTTGCAAGAGAGGAGGAGAATGGGAGTACACATTAAAGGTAGCTCCCATGTAGTTTGGATATACGGATGCTTTATATGAACCTCTGTCATCTCTTGGCTCTCTCTCTAATTCCATGGGCTCCTGCTTTATAATCTGGAACTTATTTTCGGGACTTCTACAGTTGCTTTGTATACGACTCGGTTGGGTGTGCTCTACAGTTGATGCTTCAGATACATCAGACAATGAGCTTTGAGGAGAATGTTTAATGACAGAAATACAACTGCTACCAACTATGGATGGTTCATGTTCATCTACAAATGAGTTAATATTTGATTTGGAGCTCTGATAATCTTGAAAATACACAGTTGTTGAGCTACTGAGTTTCTGTATCTCTTGGGCATAGGCTGCAGAACTAATTAAACCAAACTTTAACTTCAATGAAAGCAGCTCTGCCTTCAAAGTGGCATTCTCTTCTCCCAGTGCAATTAGTTTGTTCTCTAAGACAAGGTCATTCAGCCGTCGCTTTTCACGAGATCTTTTGGCAGCTTCATTATTTTTCCGCCTTTTCTCCCAATACATAGCATCTTTCTTTTCATCTGGAATGAACTCTCGCTTTCTCCGGCAAGCTGAAGATTTGCTCTTTCCACTACTTGCTTCAGTAAGTAATATATCTTCATTTGTAGACAAATCTTCAGATACTTCTGCTAAGGTCGACTTAAGTACCATGATTTTGTCCACATTGCTACTTGTGTCAACAGGTCCGTGCTCCTTTTTAAGGGTCTGCATTTTTCTCAGCTGCATTAGAAACAATTTGTAGAAGATCTACAATAAGTAACAGAGCAAGCTATCTCCCCAGTACTTCTCACTCCACACCTTGATAAATACAGTAATTTTAAATCCACACACATTCTTCCTTTTCTTTCATAATCTCAGACAGAAGTGTCTGTCTAGAACCAATTTTCTTAGCAGATTCAATGGGAATCTTCTTAAAAACCTGAAATAAATAGAGAATTTTATTACTACTTAGGAATTGCTGGTTCAAAACACACAAAAGTAACTACTCACAAATATTTTAGACAAGAATTTGGTTTATTAAACCTGCTGTAATATGAAGACCACTCAACACTGAAACTACTGATACTCTAAATTTCATGACACCTAGAGGTAGCATATTTGCTTCCAAAACAAATATTACATGATCCAAGGAAGAATCAATTTAAAAATATTTGGGTTTTGACCTTACAGTACTGCTGTCACACAACCTTCCATGATATGACTGGCCAAACTAAAAACTTCCAACACATTTAACTACAGGACAGGAAGCATGTTGATGAGAGCACTGCAAAGTATCCTGTTTCACATTAACGCATCTCTTCTGAAAACAGCTGTGGTGTATGACTTAGAAATGCAATATATTTGGGTCCTTCATGGATTAAAAACAACATAAGCTGATTTAGAGAAGCTGGAGTGCTTTCTATTGTCTTAAAATACCATCCTTATCCATTATTTCTATTAAGCATTTAATTGTCGCTTTTGCATTCTGTAAATATATATATTCATTTATATCTATATATAAGTCTTTGTATCCATCATATTAATTCAAACCAGCAAGTTCACACACAGAACTTGGGCAATTACCTAGTGACTAAAAAAATATTGACAAAAGATATCTAATATCTTTTATCTAATATCTTTAAAGAAAATGTTAAAATCAGTATTGAAAAATACACTAAAGAAATAACATTTAATTAAAAATTTGCATTTCAAATAGTCATATTACGTAAAAGTAAAGTTTAAAACCATTGAGGCATGTGCACTTCCAGGAAACAGTATTTGCATTGGAGTAAAAGTTTAGACCCAGAAGCCTTACCATTAACAAAGAAAAACTAGCTTGACCTTTAGCTTCAGACATTTTAATCATTAAATTTGAATGTAAGAGTTAAAATTGGCCTTTGTTTTATTTACTCCCTTTTAAGGCAAAAATATTTATTCTCTTAAGATCACTCGGTCTTGATCTTAGACACAGCTTCTTAGTATATCATTTTCCACAGTCAGTCATGTTCCTAGTAAAAAGAATGTAGCACGCCAAGTGCTTTTATAGAACTGACTATCGAGTCAGCAATCATTCTTGCCTGTACGACCAAAAAAAACCCAAAAAGAATTAAATAATCAGCCAGATTAATGTCTCTATTTACTGGGAATGTTTTTACAATGACTAATGAAACTAATTTTAACATTATCAGTCAAGAAAGTTATAAAAGAATTAATGAATTGTATTCTGCCAGTTTCTCTTGTCTTTTCCAGAAGGCAAAGCAGAATGAGTGATGTAGTAACAATCAAGCAGGGTCATAAAGACTAAGGTTTCAAGCTGGGTTCTGTTCCATCAAACCATGCCAATTCTTCTGTCATGAAAAATTAACACATTTAATAGAACAACTAAGCAGAATTTCCTAAAATCCGTGGTTAATTACTGACATGCAACTATTTGTTTTTGATAATACAGCCCTAATGAAAAGTAGTTAGATGCCAGCCACACCAAAGACGGCATCTAATATTTTAGTGCAAAAGCAGCACCACAAATTGCCATGTTTGAAGTGAAGAAACATACCTCTATTACACAAACAATTACATAGTTAGACTCTGATCCAAAATTCTAAGTGGAGTCAAAAGGGAGCTTTCTGTCAAGACTGAAGTAGCTGGATCAGGTTTAAAATCAAAAATGAACCTTACAGCATCTGTTTCTCCAAATTTTCAGTACAGTCTGATTTGCTGAAGTAGGTGTATAGACATTTTGTCCATTTCACTGATACAGGGAATCAATGACAATTAATATGTATACCGTTTCAAACCTAGTATAACTTAACACTTAAAAACTAATTGCTAAAACTTAAAAACAACAACAACAACAAAAAGTGAAGACAAGGCCACTTGACCTATTTGTAGAATATTCACAGTCTCTGTAGCATCATTTCACACTAACAGAATACTGGGATTTAATTTTGTGATCCTGTAGAACTGGGAGTACACTGTCCCATAATTGTCTTGATCCACTACACTCACAGTCTCCACCTGTACCAGTAGCAGACAACTCCCATGGCATGCAGCAGAAAATTGTATCATGTACTGAATAACTGAGAAATCATCACTTGTCTCTTAGCATGTATCTCAGCCAACTCTCACCTAAGCAAAAAGTGTTCAATACAAGTTTCGTGAAATTTTATGTCCTCACCAGTTCACAGCTCTTATTGAGTTTAACAATACTGGAGAGCTACACTCAAACCCAAGTATTTGTTCTCCTAGAAAACACGCACTAATACGCATATGTCATCATTATCATTATCTATATGCCATATAGCCTACAACATCTACACTTACTTGAAGTAGTAGCAACAGCAAGGAAGTACTTAGAGAATCATTGGATATTTTAGAAGAACAAAACTATACCTCCACTGATTAAATACATCTTTTTTTTGCCTACAATACTCCCATCTTTTATTTCCATGCAATATAAGTGTAATGTTTCATTATGAACAAGACTGTGTCAGGATAAGAATTCAGACTTTGTCTATCGGTATGGTCTCCAGCTCAAAGCTATCCCGCTTCAGTGTTTGTCCAACACTGTGGCCTAGGAAAAATACTAATAATGGTAATAATAATCAGCGAAAAAGTTTTTGGATTGTGGGTTGTTTTTTTTCCTAAATAAATGTAGACTAATGACATAGTTCATCAATACGGCCATATTGATGGATAAAAACTCAACTGTGTGTCCAAATATCCACCTGCAAACCTAACGCTGGCACTGAGCTGCACTTAGCCAAACCAGCTGCAGAGTTCACGTCCCTCATTCCATGGGACATCTGCAGACTGTACACTCCAATGGCCCAATCTGCTCACTGTAGCACAGATAAGTCCTGTTTTGGCCAATCTCCCTCCTGTACACATTGTTCCTGGCACAAACAGATAGAATGTAAGTAGCATGCAATCTACAGAAAATATTAAGCATATATCAAAATGACTGTGTTTTTGCACGCAATATTCAACTTTGCTCTCTGCCAGAGCCCATCAGTAAAGCTGTTAACATGACATGTAACCCACTGACATAGTGATATGGGTTTGCTACTTATGCACTTAGACCTAATGCTATTACTTTCATGAATTAACAAAACATCTTTAACTCTTTCTATGTTTCTTGAGCACTTTTATTATGGTAAGTGGAATTGTGGCTTTACAAACAGGAGTCAAAATCCTTGTTTAATAATACTTCTCCATGTGGATCAGCCCAATGCTGAGTCTGTAAACAAATTAAATTCCATCTGATGATAATGGCAACATGCCTTCAATGGAACCAGCCATTTCACTTCACTTGCATTTTATAATTCCATTGGAAAACATGAGTATTTACACATAAATTAATGAACTGTAATGATTCCTCTGACTACATTTCAAATTCCAATATTTTCCCTTATGATTAATTTTTCAATTGCTTTATCACTCCCTCATAAAGTGTTATAAAACCAACATTTGGTTGGTTGATGTAAATGGCATTGAGAGCCAATTCTACAATGTAATAACACTCGACCCTATTAACTTAATTACAGAGCCAGTCTTGCTCCCACAGCAATTTTGACTTCAACAGAAGCAGAATACAATCCCAGATCCAAGTATTAACGAGACTGTTGTATAGGACTCACGCCATTGAGGCAAAAAATTATGTATGCAGAAATCACAAAAAATTATTTTATCCATGGGACTTCAAAAAATACTTAAGTGACAACATGGCACTTCAAGTTCTGAGCTGGGGGATTTGTGTGTTCACAGCGTAATAACTTAAAGGTCTCAAAGTTTGGAGGACACTGCCACAGTCTTACTCTCTTTTGTGTAATTTAATTACATAACTCATTTCTGTTTTAGAAAATGCATGCCTTCTCATGTACCTAAGCTTTCCCGTAGGATAACTGCATGTTTTCATTTACACTTACGAAAATAATTCATGCTATTTTAAGCACAACATTTCAAACATATCCTAGGATGACCATTTAATTCTACAGCTCTAGCATTTTGATAGTGATCCTACCAAACTAAATGAAATCCCATTTCTAGCATTGGATGCTCACAGTTCAGTTTTGCATCATTGTGTCTACAAAAATAACATACATATCAGTCCTTAAAAATGGTGTTACATACAGCTTCTTGTTCTAGAAAGAAAACATGCCTCTATCATCACCACCAATATATGGCACACTCCAGAAAAACAATTGCATTTGTATTACTGTCTCTGCTTATTTTTAATTGCTGTTGTCCATGTTTTACATAGGTATCGTTAATTACATTACTGCCACCATTCTGCCCTAGTTTATCAATTTTGAAAATCTGACTCTGTGTCAGATGAGCTGCTACATAAATTGTTCATAGACTCAAAAGTCACCAGTTTGTATTCCAAATTTTGGAGAACAGATTTTGCACTTCATCGACAAAGTATTCTAAAAACAGTTCCTGTCATCTCAATACTTTTATGAAGTACAGAAAAGATACCATTCTCATCTCACACATGGGCCAGGAAGCTCAGTTTAAGCTCAGGCGGTGCATGCACAGCCTCCCTAAACACTGCTGAAACATTTTGGAGTTACTCCTACTGCTTTCCACAGACAAAAATTATGCCATGAACTCTGCACCTATCATTATCTATAATAATTCAGAAATCCTCTCTGACAGAGAGTATTTCCAATCTCCATTGAAATCCCTTTACCTACAACAGCTCATGAGTTTATGTTCCTGTTGAAGAAAAGCTTTAATGCTGGCTACACTGACAGAGAGATATCCCTGGGACAGACTGGTGGGCCAGAGGGTCCAGACAATGTAGAACAATTGAAGTTAAAAATTTTTGAAAAAACCTAGGTGGCTGCATTTTATGCTATTGTGGACAGGTGATCCACAGCCACAATGGGGAAAAGAAAGCATCTACAATAGGAATATTGCCACAAATTTCTGCTGTTATGTAGTAATGTGCATGAGGACCATGAATATATTACAACAGCATGAAGCAATGCACAGCTATTGATCCCGTACGCAGCTTCCTTTTCCTACAACTTCATGGACATCTTAAGTGCTTACTGTTTCAGGACCAGTGTGTAATTAGGTCAGCGGAACACTGATGATGATAACTTTGTACAAGATGACCCACTTTTGCTAAAATGTTGATCGTGTTATTGAAAGAAAAAACTGAATATGTCCACAAAATATACTCCATCGGACACATCAAAAATCATTTATTATGGCACTGTTCAATCAAATTTAAGAAAAAAATGAGTAAGATTATCATGGAACTTGAAATACTATTGCAAATTCATATTACCCAACTCCCCATTGCACCCAGAAAGCTGATGTCATACGAAATTTTTTACAAAAGGCTTTCATTGTTAGAAAAGAGTTGCTGTTTATCTTAGGAACTACAAATTAAATCATTAAAGTACAGCCTGCTTACCAAAGGTAAATTACAGAAATAAAATTTCTATATGGAGAGCACAAAACATATGTTAAGGGTAGCTGTTGTTCAGAAAAGGTCAATGAAGCTTAATAAGTGCAAATTTGCCCCACGTTTTCTATAATTTCCTTATGAAGATGGTATGATTCTGCCAGATCTGTTCATTTTTCCCAAAATAAGCTGCTTATTGCTCTGGTTCAAAAGGCGAAAAACAAGATCTAAGAATATTACTGATAGCACCAGGAAAAAAATTTAAACTGAGAAGGAAATAAATATATCTTGAGTAAATAATTAATTCCATATACATAATATATAGTAAACATATGTAAATAGGCAATTTAATATACATCATATCACTTTCCAATATTTTTAATAAAGCCTCAATAGAAACAACTGTTACTGAAGTTACAGTACTATGACAGTATGTTTCTCATTTCAATAGCTACTTGACAGCAGGAAGAACTGGACTGAAAAGCTGCAACTTTATAGCAACCATATTCTGGAAATACAGTCTCAGGTTTTCCTTAGTTACAAACCATAAAAAAGAAAAGCNAGAAAAGCTCGCAAAATCAAATATTAATTATTCTGGCAACAAATGGCTTTCTATTATTGAACTGTGTTCTTAAAATGCCAACCATGGATCAGACCTTCAGCTGACCTAAATTTATATGGCTCTATTTAAAGGCAGCAGAATTATGTCAATTAATCCCAGCTGATGCTCTAAACATGCATCTTGTTATATAACAACTGAAGTAAATATATAAAATAAACACTGGCTATAAAACGTTATTTGCCACTCATGGCAGACAGAGCAGAAAAATAGCAATCTTTAGAGCTCCAATTCTGTGAGATGGTCCAGACCGCTGCCCATGCTGATCATTATTTTCTTTGTTGGGTTGCATTCCACTTGTAAAGAGAAGTCTTGCAGTACTGGTACCTATATTGTCAGCTGTTGTGCAGACACCTCTGTAGCAAAAACTGGTTAATTATTCAAATACTGCAGGACAGACTGAAAATTACACCAAGGTGGAGCAACCCAAGAAAAGGAAAAAAGCCATGTCTTAAATAAGGCTTTCCTTGTAATAGATAATTTAATATCTATATTTATCTATATTTAATATTTTAATACCTGACACAAAATTCAATCTCATATAAATATATGGACCAATTCAACAAGTGAATCAGGAAAAAAACACAGGGTATCCAAGGTGGCTTTAGATTTATTTCAGATCTCCCTTATAATACAATTTTTTAATAATATTGCATCTACCACATTTTTAGTCAAGACTAAGAATTCCCTTGTTTACACAACCTTGTTTTTGACAGTCATGCTTATCTTCAGTAGCAGACAGTTACATTATCTTGTAGATACTAAAAAATATTTTCAAATACTATAAGCTAATGCTTTAACACTGTAAAATACTAACACGGAAATCAATTGTCATTTTCTTTCAGAATGGACTGCAGAAATTGGCCATCTATTTGCATTTTTTTTCTATTACATAGCCTAAGCACATTTATATCTCATAACTGGCTGTAATGATCATGGCAAGGTCACCTAGAAGAGTCAATTAAGCTGATGAGTCAGATACATTGCTTAACAGTGTGTAATAAGACTCAAACAGAGGATTTTATTGTTCATATTATTGCATCACAGTGATGTTATAACAGCAGCGAGATTGCCGTCTGGAAAAAAACTATTGCATAAGCATAGTTTGCATAACTATTTGTTAAAATAAGTCAATTTAAAATGAGTTAAAGGTTTATGTCACTTAAGAGTTTTATTTCAAGATAAATGATTGGAAAAAAAGCAGCATGGTACTGACATCTTTCTCAGACTCTATTGTAATAGAAAGGAGGTCTGCATGTTCTGTAAATTTCATCCAAAGCATGACAAATACTCTTCCTTCTTAAGATGAGATAAGCTGTGTGAAGGTCATGTCAGTCCATACTGCCCATGGGAAGACTGAGCTTTTTGACACCTTCACATCAGTTTCTTAAAAATAAAAACAAACAAAAAAATCCCCTCCTCAAGCCTCAAAATGAAATGCAAAACAACCCCCCCAAAACAGTAGAAACTTGAGGCTTTGGATGCAAAATCAGGAAGCTGGATATTTTAAAAGCTATTTTAAAAGAATCCCTTGGAGAATGAGTTAAAAATATAAAGTAAATGAAAGTGGAGACAGAATATTCCAAAGTGTATTAGCATTTTAACAGTCAAAGACATTTGTAATGTGAGAACTTTTGTAACAATAACTGTTAGTGCCAATGTTATTAACAATCCTTATTCAGTAGTCCTTGAACTTCTTGGTTTAAACCAGGTTTTTGGGCCAAAACACCAAATCCTTATTCATTCGAGTTTCTCATCAAAGTCAACATTTTGATTGAATGAGGACCATAAAAGCAATGCACATAGCAATATTTCAAACAAGGATCTGGATTTAATTAATTACTGAGGAGAGCAAAGATAACTCAAAATGGGTTACATACAAACTGGAGCAAACATAACAAAACTAAGTGCAATCATTCAAGTTACAAGGACAACGAAAGAAAAACAGGATTGTTTTTAACACAAAAGTAACTCTGAAAGCCTCACTGTCAAGGCTGCACTTGGCCCCAAAAATCAAGTAGCAGGAAAGTTCATGCAGTTACCAAGAATATTAAATTTTTAAAACACTTTGCTGCTACTTCCTATAGCAGGTACATTAAGCATTAAGCCTGTGGCTGGGGTACTGAGTTGGGAGTATTTTGATCAGGAGCACAGTGATGTTGGTTTCACCTATAGGAGAACCGTTTTAGTAATCAAAAAATAATTTTAAAATAAACATAAATAAATAAAT
>VXBU01005641.1:661-20506 GCA_013400315.1 Bombycilla garrulus
GGTATTGATTTGTTATGTGGATATATATTTTAATATTCACTACATATAATATATCTCATATTAGGGCATAGTAATACATTCATATTGTTTATGGTAGATATAGTCATACCTATTTAGACTTTTTATGTTTAATTGTCAACCTTTATATTTATATTTAAATATTTATACATTTATTTTATAAATTTAAAATTATAATTTAGAAAAATTATAATTCTGTATAATTCTATTCTAGAATGGCGGACCCGTGGAGGAGGCATGCTAAATAGTTCTTGGAACATGCAAACCAGTTTGGGGAATGCACTAGAAATGGTATATAAGGGGTGTTTCCAAAATAATAGGTGTGCTCTTAGCTGAATCACAAGCAGCAAGCCCTATAACCTTTGCTTTATTGTTTTATCTTTGATTAACTTCTTAAATTTTACCAGGAAAGTGAACCTCGTTTTTCACATTCCTGGAAACTCCAATGTTGGTTTGATAGTCTGTTTTAAAGGTCTGTTTTATTTTTTCCTTCCGGTAGATAATGAACTGAAATGTTAGCACAGAGATTGGAAGGAATTTTTTCCTGTATTTGATTTCTGAAACGATGAGCTCTGTATTTGTTCAGGTCCTGCTGAACTTCTCCACTGTGATGAATCTACTACAGGAATCTTTCGAGCATGCCATGCTGGTTTGGAAGCCTTTGCACCCTGGCAGAACCAGCCAGCTGATGCTGGCAGGTAGCATTTTATATATATTGCAGTTGAATTGGCAAATACTTTGGTTTTTAAAAAAATTATTTATTTGTTTTTTTTTCTTTATTTTGCAGCTTTATAATTTTGGAGAACAATGGCATATAATTTTCTAGATACAAACCAAATTGTGATAAAGTCACTGCAAAATGTTTTGTCTTGGAAGAGAAGCAAAGATTAAATGGCAAAGTATACTGGTTTTATAAAACTTTTCTTCTTATTCTTGGAAAGCAATTTGACTTCTTTCCATCTCCCCTGAACTTCCTGTTCTTCATAAATAACCTCCCAACAGATAATGGTCGTCCTTATATCCTTTCAAAATCTCTCTCTGTCTAATGCGGGCAGGAGGCTGGAATTCTTTTGTTCTGACCTAAGATAAAAGTCTTGGGACATGACAGTGGGAAATAAATTAAGCAATTGCTAGAGGGCTATTTTGGGGTTTAATAACTACACTGGGCACTGTTACTTTAAGCTTCTGAGTTTTAACAAACCAAACAACATTCAAGGGAAGAACTGTCAAATATGGACACAAAACTGTCCTGAGGATGAGTGTGAAGTGGTTAATGTGTCTCCTCGGGGTTCTTCAGCTGGCCATTGAAATGTGGTTTGTGTTTATTCAGCGTTGTTGCCATTGGTGATTTTCTTCCTTTACTGAGGACTGGAGCATGGGAATGCCCTGATAACAAAGCAGTGCCTTCACCTCCAGTCTGCCAGTGCTGCACTTTTCTTGAGCTCTGGCTTCTCCGTCTCTAAATAGAGCACATCAACTCCGTAGCCTTGGCAGCAGGAGTAGATTTTAAGAGTACAAATAAAACTGAGGTGTCACCCTCCTGCAGGCTGTCAGTGGACTCTTGTGCTCAGCTGCCCCTCTTGGTTTCTCTCTTTTTTTTTTTTTTTAACTTCTTCCTAATCTCTAGTGTTAAGGGAAAAAAGAGACCTGTTTATCTCAATAGCATTTCATATTGCTTAATTCTAAAAAACAGTTAGTAGGATTATCTGACCCATCCTCTGCCATCTGAAGTCCCTGATTTCTATCTTATTCCTCTGCTGGTTATTTTTGTTTAAATTATTATCAGATCAGAAACTGAAAATTGTCCTGTACAAAGAGCAAAGGCAACCTTGCCTTGGCCTCTTAGAAGATAGTGGCTATTTTGTAATTTTTTTCATTTATCACAAGTACTGTAACTATTTCATACCAGACCTCCCCCCATTTAAGTTTTGGTAAGAGCTTATTTTATAACCAGGACCCTGAGTCAATTTACTGTTTGTCCTGCCATCCCAGACTAGGGTGACAAGCCACAGATAACAGCCCCAGTGACTGCCCCAAAAATGTGCAAATGAGCAGTATGAGCAGGTTGCAAGCCTTCTTGTTGGAGAAGCAATCAGAATCAATTCCAGCTGCTTATTTCACAAATAAATGATGTGGCTAGATGTTGATCCACTGAACCTTATGACTGCTGGCATGTAAGAGGCATTGGCATTCCGAACACACAGACAGTATTTACAGAGGGTAATCCCTCCCACAGTGATAGCCACAAATACTGTCCTTGATCATTCCACAGTCCAAGCTCTCTTCTGCAGCATGTGAAAGCTTTAAAATGTCCCAGAAAGCCTTCAGGGATGTGTTTATTAACCACTTACTCCAGAGGCTTTCAAGGGTTCTGTGGAATACCAGTTGTTCTAGATCTGTCTCTCTGAACACAGCAAACAACTGTCATTGCCCTGAAATTGTTTCTGAAGGCAGGTTTCAGATAGGAAAATACAGCAGTTGTTGAAATGCTGGCTTTTGTGCTGCTGATAAAAGAGAAGACAGCAAAACTATACACCAAACACTTGTTAGTAGGTCTGATTTCAGCTGAATTGTCAGTTAATTATGCAGATCTTCATTTGTATCTTTTTTTGCATTGCCCTTTCTGACTCACTCCTTTACCTGCATATAAATGGCAGAAACTCAGCTGAAGACTTGTTGATGCTCTGATAGCTTGATTCCCTGCTTTCATCTGATTGTCTGAGCATGGAATCTGATCTGTAGAGTTTGCTTTGCTCTCATCTTCTGTAGTTCTGGGAATGTAAAGTTTGGTAATATTTGGATTGCCAGAAAATTCTACGACCTTGAAGTGGTTTAAAATTTAATATGTAAGATACCTGTTTTAATGCTGATTACTGAAGTATGTGACAATGGAATTTTGGTTGATATGCTGTCATTTGTATATATTTTAACTAAAAAAATAGCTGGACAAAATAGAAACCAGTCAGTTCTCTCCTTTAGCTATAGAGAAAATGGTTGGAAGGGACCTCTGGGAGTCATCTAGCCCAACCCTTAATTTTTTTAAACTCTATGGAACACATTAATTCCTGATGGACAGTTATAACATACCTTGAAAAATGAGAGAGAATATATGCTTGCAAACTTGATCAGGTTTGTTTTTTTCAAAAGATAATTCATTGTTACTTTTGAATTATTCTTCCAGGTTTTAGTTAAAATTCAACTTTTTAAATTTTTTGAAGAGATCGCAAAATTCAATCTTCATTTCTTACCCACAGAAATGAATGAATGTATAGCCCCAAAGAAATGCAGAAAAATGAACACTTTAATCTGCTATAGTTCTTAATTTATGGCCCAGCAGTTTCTTGAGACAGGTTGAGTATTTCCCTTTCTAACACACTCAAATTAACACTTTATGCTTCTTTTCTTTAATAAATACAAATTCAACCCTGAAAATAAGGCAGATTGAGTCAGTGGTTGCTATGGAAATGTTCATTTGATACATAAAGCTGGAATTGGATGTTTGTTTCCCCCTGACTTGCAGTTTTTCCTAATCCTCTCCCTGTTGGTAACCCCCAGAGTGATGATGTGAGTGTCCTGCTCTGGGCAAAGTGAGCCAGAGCAGCTTTGTGATTTCAGTTGGTGATCTGAGCTGACTTGTGTGAGTCTTTGAGTGATGAGATAGGGAGGGCTCTTCTGTTGACACTGAGGTGCAGGTGGCAGGACGTGGGTGAGAGGCAGATGGCAAGATCACATGGTTAATGTTGTTTTCCAATTCATTGTCTTTTACTTTGTACAAGATTTAGATTTACTTGTCTCCATGTTTTTTAGGACAAGGATTATTTTTACATCTTGTTTTACAGCAAATTTATCACCAGACCATGCTAAAGCTTGTTTTATAGCAGTGCTACTACATTCTTACCCGTGCTTGTTTTAAACACTGATTGTCCTCTGTTCTTTGGAGGAGATGGGGTAGGACAGGACATATTTTGGGGCTTGAGAAGAACTGCACTTCTGGGAATGTGCACGCTTTCATTTTGATGATTGGGACAGCAGGAGCTCCAATTCAGGATATATCTGAATGTTTTCTACTGGTTTTAGCCCAGCACAAATTGCTGGTCTCTTTCTTGGTCACCATCAGATGAATTATTTTTCTTCTTTTCCCTTTAAAGAAGGAGAACTGTATCTCAATTGTGGTTTTCAGGTTGAGGTTTTGCAGCACAAGGGAAGATCCTTGCCTCTTCTGCCTCAGTAGGGAATAAAGCAAGTCCAGGTACTTATTTATTCACTGACTACATGTCCAGGGCATGTACTGGGGAGACAGCATTTTCTAAAAACAGAGATATGTTTTTAGAAAAAAAAAATTAGCTGATATAATTTGAAAAGTATACCAATGTCTTCTCACATTCCCCTCCCTCAATCCTTCCACTCTTAAAATCAATGTACTCCAGCATGGAGAAGAGAAGCTTCAGGGTGACTGAACTGTGGCCTTCCAGTACCTGATGGGAGCCCACAAGAAAGATGGAGAGAGACTTTTTTAGGAGAGCCTGGAGTTACAGGATGGGGGAAATGGCTTCAAACTGACAGAGAGGAGTTTTAGATTAGATGTTAGAAAAATATTCTTCCTTGGGAGGGTGGTGAGGCCCTGGCACAGATTGCCCAGAGAAGCTGAGAGTGGGAACCCTCCATCCCTGGGAGTGTTCAAGGCCAGGTTGGATGGGGCTCAGAGCAACCTGGGATAGTGGAAGGTGTCCCTGCCCATAGCAGGGGGTGGCACTGGATGGTGTTTAAGGTCCTTCCCAACCCAGCCCCTTTTATGATTCTGTGTTACTTAAAAGTTAAGTAATAGTTGAGATCAAATCCCAGTTGAGCTCATTTATTTAGATGTACACCAGTCAGAGTATCTCAGGCAGAGAGATGAGGCTGGCAAGAAAGGTACGTATTTTAATACAGTGCACAGGTATTTGCCATAAGCCTTCTAATTTTAAATTTCCAGCTGTGTTTGTGTTTTGTCATTGCTGCTGAAATGTGTTTGGAAGATTATGTGGGGATCTGGGTGAAGGGGAGAGGTTCAAGAGGGGGTTTATGTTCTGGGAGGAAGGCTGAAGTTGGCTCGTAGGGCAACAGGCCTGTGCTCTGCACTGCACTGGAAAACTGCTGTATTCCAAACGTGAGGAACTGAAAGGAAAAATGTGGTTGCAGAAGTTAAAAGGAAAGAAGTTGGAAGGAACTCTGCAGAGAAGTTCTCTTGGTGTCCTGAGTACCAGGTGTGGGAGAAAGAAGTGTCTGCCCTTGGGTTTAGGAACTAAGATTGTATCCTTGTGGTGAGGACAGGCCAAAGGACATTCTGAACCATCTATCTGCACTGCCATCTGGTTGTAACGATCCCGATCCTTCTGCTAGCAAAGTTTTCTTCTACTTCTTCACTACTGAGATACAAATCCAAGGCTTTCTTTTTTTGGTTGTGAGTATAATCTGCTGCACCCCTATTTGATATTTAACATCTATTATTTACTAAAGTCAAATCCTTGCCAAACCTACTGTGGAGTAGTTCTCTTTGTACAACTGCAAATAAGCAGGAATGCCAAGTCATAGGAGGCACTTCATTGCTGAACAATTATACAGGAGTTTTGTATTAACTGGGATGTGTCCTTTGGAAAGAAGTTAGTATCATCTTTATTTTATATGGCTCTTTGGTTAATTGGTATGATTTTTTATTAATTGCTGTCTTACCTGACACAGCTGGAAGTTCTTGCATGGAATAGAATTGATTATGTTGATAATGTTTGAAAAACCTAGAGCTAATCCGCAGTGAAATAATTTTACAGTCCCAGAGAATGAAAAGTCTAATTCTGTTTTGTAAACTCAATAATCCTGTTTATAGTCTGAAAAAGTAATGTGTGTCATGTAGCCTTGGAGGCTGGCACTTTTCAGTTGTTATTCCTTCTGAGTATTAAAATAGAGTTCTAAGTCAGCACCTCATTAAAATACCCCTAAAACAAGCTCTGTCCAGGCTGATGGCTTCCAACTGGAAACTTAAATCTCTGATAAGGGAGCACCAATGGTGATTTGTGAGCAGTGAGGTGTTTGTTTTAGAAGTGCACTAATCATGAGAACTGTCAAAATCCACTGGAGCTAAAACACTTGTTCTACTTTTACCTTGCTGAAATGGCAGACTTTCTTGATAAAAACACTTAGATAACAAATCCATGGTATAACTGAATTACAGCCACCAGCTGGCCTCGAGACACTCTATGTAACTCTGGCTGTCCTAAATATGTCCCCTAAATTTGAGATTGTCATTTCCTAAAAGCCAATTCTGCCTCTAGTGCTGAGTGTTCACCTGCTGGCACGTGCTGAAAGGCATCTTTCAATGTAAATCACTGGTCATAAACCAAAGCAAACAGGCTGTTGTGCACACCTCAGAAAGCACAGAAACCACTGACATGGAATTACTATAGATGTTCATCTGCATTGTTTGTAATTGTTTAAAAAGGTGCAAGTCTGAAGCACCTTGAAGTTGGAGATGGGAGGGGTGGTCTGGGTAGGAAAGCTTGGCATGGGAAGTGGCCTGTCAGCACAGGAGCTGGAACAGTCAGGGAACACTGACACAGGCCATGTGGGCACTTGCATTGGGTTTGTCCTTTTGCATCATTAAATTATTTTTCCTGCTGGGAAAAAATAATTTTTCTGTAGATCTCCTATTAGTGGATTTTGGCCCCATTTGCTGAGACAACACTGACACTGGCTTTTCCAAAGAACTGGGTAAATGAGTTCTCTCTGTCCCCACTGGAATGGAAGCCAGGAAGACAAAATACATCAGAACTTTTGTTGTCATCCCCAGCTCTGTGTGTGGGTGCTGGATAATGTAGCAAAGTGCTGAACTCTTATTCCTTAAACCTTTAAAGATATAAGTGGTAGCATTTGGTGTAGTAAAGTTGTAGTAAAGCTCTTTGCCATAGTAGCTCTCTAAAGAAATACTATCTTTTACTTACTGCTAATGTAATAGCTTTTACCATCTCTGAAAGGATGGAAAAATATTTAGAATATACTTCTGAAAATTATGAGAACTACAGGGGAAAAAATAAGAGATCTAAGGAGCTTTGAGAGGCTTTTCCTTTAGAGAGCTTCAGGATTTTCTGTATCGGGTGGAGGTTATGCAGCTGTTTTTATCCTAATGTTAACATATTAGGTTACAGGAGTCTTTCCACTTAATTTAACAAACACAGGAGAGTATTTACGTAACTGAAGATCTACAATTGCCAGCAGAATTAATTAGGAGAAGAATAATTAGGCAAATAGTAGTGTCCAAATGGTCCCAAAAGAAAAATGTATTGCAATCCCAATAGAAATCTCATTAATGTTGTTGTTTCTGATGAGCTGAGCCTTTTGCAATATCATAAAGGGAGGCAAATGTGGAAGGATCTCAGTGGGGTGTCAGCTTGGGTGTGAGGCAGAAACAATATCAAGGTTTTAAGCTGTCTAGTCTCATTATTGTCACTTAGTCATGGCTGCAGCTCCACTATCTGCTTAAAAGCCTCCTGTGATTGAATGAGCCACTTTGGGGTGAAATAGGTACAGAAGAAAACATTTCAGGTTGGTATTTGGTATGAAATTGTTGCTTCATGCGTGGGAAACAGGTTTTCTCTCATGCTGAGCAGATAACCCATGAAAAATTGAGACAAATGGAGCTTATTTCAAGTACTTCTGCTTGAATTTGTCAGTTTACTGCTTCAAAGGATGGAAAAGTTAATGAGCACATTATCTTGGACTTTCCACTGTAATGTCACTCATGCAGAGGAATAAAAAAAAGGTTAATTAATGTGATGTCATATTTACAGTGGCTGTTCTAGGAAGCAGGTTCCTGGTCTGCAGTAACAAGGTCTGTTCCATGGTCAGTGAGGGAAAATAGCTTAGAAATAGTCCTCCAGCAGGGAAGTTGAGTTTTCCCTAATTCCCCCTTCTTTTGTCACCTGAGAATCTTTTTTAGGGCTGTTAAAAATTACTACATTGAAATTCTGAGTGCATTTTTCAAACTTGTTTCATAGGTGCATTGGAATGGATTAAAATGTATTGTACTGTGAGAATAGCTTTAATCAAAAGCTATCAGTAAAACAAAAGCCTTTCACAAATAATCATTTAGAGATCCCAGCTTGGAAAAGTGTTACTTCCTCAGAAATAACCTCCTCCATGCCTTCCAGCTGGGGCCTAGGGAGGTTAAGGGAGATGTTTAAGGATGACAAATACCATCTGAGGCAACACTGGCAATATAAATTGTCTCACAATATTCCAGTTTCTAACCAAGCTGGAATTCTGGCTTTCATTACTCTACCAGGAAGCTACAGGGCCCTCCTGAATTGATCTGTTAACAGGGTTTTGTTAACATTTTGATTAAACTCCTAACAGCTGAGTGAATTAATCAGATTTTTAGTGAGGGGTAAATTAATCCATATCAAAATGTTTCAGCCTGCCAATGTAGGCTGGAAAAGTAGTGTTTCTCTTTGTTACAGGGAAAGTTTGCAATAGCAGTATTTGTATTTATCTGTTCCCCTTCCCATGTTAGCTATAGTTGCTGATGTTTTTCATTGACTTGGTTTTGTATTATGGCAGCAGCTCTGAATAAGTATCAGTTAGGCCAGCCTCTTATTTATGTGCATGTCCTTAGAATGTGACTATAAAATATTCATTAATTCTAGATTCCTGGGGCCATGTTCAGACACATAGTGAAGAGAAAGAGACACACAAGTGAGATTTTTCTGACTTTCACTGTAGACCCAATGTTTGAAAACAGGGTGCAGAGATGGAAACAATTGACTGTCAGTCTTTGAATGTGGCCTGGAGGAGAGGCAATGCTCCATACTTTGCTGTGAAGTCCAGAACACCTGGAAATATGGGATTCTGGTTTCTTACAGTACACTGAATTTGATGCCACTTGTTACCTACTCACTTGTAGTGTTAATAACAAAATCTTTCTTCTGCTGCTTTCTAAACACATCCCTTTTGTCCTGCAGCCCTGAATTTCCAGGAGGATGACCAGAGGAGCTGTGTGAGGCAGGAGCAGCAGGCTGGTGCCTCTGGAAGGAGCTGCCTGTGCTGCCCATCTTGGAGCAGGAGTGTCCCACGTGCAGCCATTCCCTCTGGGAACACCCAGCACCTGCGTCAGGGACACCACAGAGGTGACAGATGTGCAGTAGCTCTGGTGCCTATAAAAATACCAGCTGCTGTGCAAACACTATGCAGCTAAGGAAGGACTGCTTCTCTCTGTAGTGTTCTTGAACAAAACCTTTCTGGGGGTTGTGCTGTGGGAGTGTGGCTGAGGCTAGGAATTTCAGAACTGGAGACATTCCCTGGCATGAAGGATCTCTTCACAGCCATCACAGAATTGGAAATTTCTAGAATGGCCTGGGTTGGAAGGGACCTTAAAGCCCATTCCACCCTCCTGCCATGGGTAGGGACACCTTCCACTATCCCAGGCTGTTCTAAGCCCTGTCCAGCTTGGCCTTGGGCATTTCCAGAGATCCAGGGGCAGCCACAGCTGCTCTGGGCACCCTATGCCAGGGCCTCACCACCCTCACAGAAAGTATTTCTTCCCAATATCTAATCTAAACCTACCTTCTGTCAGTCTGAAATTACTCCCTCTTGTTCTGTCTCTCCAGGCCCCTATAAAAAGTTTCTTTCCATCTTTCTTGTGGGGTCCTTGTGGGTACTGGAAAGCCAAAATGGACTTTCTGTGCACCTAAGACAGAGCTGGACAGAGCTGTACTGCTGAACCCTCTAGGGCAATTGGAATCCTGGAAAACTGGGAGAAGTAGAAAATAAACCTGAAGCCAGAGAAACAAGCAGAAAACTAATTTCTTTTTGTGTTTTTTTTTTTTTTCCCTTTCACCAGAAAGCATTCAAACATTTGCCCTGCCTACATTTTAACCCTTTTTTTTCCAGGCCATTTTTTCAAAGTAGAATCCAGGCTAATGCAAGGAGAGAAACTGTAGATTATTGAATAATGGGGCAATCGAAATAATGGCTACAATGTGAGTCTGATCCAGAAATAAATAGGCAATAGAAAGTTAGTGCTGGAAAGCACTTCTCAATACCTCAGGAAAGTTAAACAGCTCAGGCCTCAGTAAGTGAAACTCTCCTCTGCTGTGTCTCTGATGAGCATCCTCTTTCTGGCCCTACTGAGTGCATGTCCTGCCTTGCCTTTTTCACCACTAAATCAGAGGCAAAAGATCAGGTTCAGATTGTTAAGCCATTTCTATTGTAAACCTCTAATGCACTTGGTTTCATGTCCTCACAAAACTCCAGAAGGGAAAAAAAAAAAAAAGAAAAAAAAAAAGAAAAGCCAAAACCAAAAGATCACCCAGTGCAGAGGCTAATGACTGAAAAATCAAAAAGGGAGAAGGGAATGAAGATGTGAAACTGAAAAACAGAATTACTTAGGGAGGAGAGGGTGAAGGCAGATGTTCAAAGGGTAACACTGCTCAGCATTAACAGGCGTTATTTCTAGTAAAAACAACCTCCAAACATTAACAGATCTGGTCACTCTGATGTGAGGGCAGAGGCAGCAAGTCAGGAGGTGAAATGGTGTATAGCACTGAGCTCTGTTGCCTTCTGTATGAGAGACAGGGATTCCTGGCAGGAGTCCCTACGGTAGGATTTTAATTCCACTGGAGCAGCAAGAGCAGCCTTTTCTAACCCCTGGTGCTGCTGTGCCCGGTGTCAATGACCCCACGTCTGTAACTGAGCTTCATTTGGATCGTATCTGCAGGGGATAAATGCCTGGAGTTGACCTCAGAGGTCTTTTCCAACCTCAATGATTCTGTCGATCTGCAGTGCAGGGGCCCTTTGGGACCTGCTGGACTCTTCCAAAACACGTGGCCTTTATATAGCTCACAAAATGCCATTGTGGGAGCACGGTTTTGGCAAACTCGGGGACGCTGTGTGGGCTCCCCAAACCCTTTTACAGCACAGACAATCCCTTCACAATTTACACAAGTCACATAAATTAGTGATCCAGTCCGTAATGACTTGAAAATGTGCCTCTGCGTGCGGCAGTGTGGAATGCTGGGGGGAACTGCTAGCTCGTTTTGTGCCACCGGCCATGGAAAATAAAGGGTGCTGGCGGCTAAAGAGGGGTGCTGGGACACCCTGGGGCCACTGAGGGGACCCCTGAAGCGGTCAGGCTCGGGCAGGAGGCTTCACTATAGCCTGGATCTACTTCTAATTCAAAATCACTGAAAGCCAAACTCCTCCTCCTTCTGATCAGAAGCCTTTTTTCTTTTTTCTTTTCTATGTGAACTTAACTATTTCTTGCTTGTGCTTAACTAGATTTTAAAGCTATATTTTTGCACAAGTTAAAGCACTGTGGGTGTTTTTCCCCTTTTTCCTTTTTCCCAGCAAAGGCCAGAGGATGTGGGTCAGCATGGAGGGCACAGAGCTGCAGCTCTTGGGAGAGGAAATCACCCCCTCCCGTTCCTCAGCTCTGCCAGGTCCTAGTGCCTCCCTGCTGCCTGTGCCATCTCGATTTAATGTCTCTGAAAACTCTTCAAAACATCATCCAGCAGGTCAGGAAACACTGATCCAGCACATAAAAAGCAGGTCACCCCTCAGGAGCACGTGCAGATCCCATGCAAGCCACCTTCTAAAATTCAAGGTTGTGTTGGTCTTTTGTTTGTGTTACAGACAGGTTGTTTCTGTAAGTAAGAATGGATTCTGATCTGAAACTGAGCTACAACACATGTGGTCCCAGCTGTGAGGAGACAAGGATTTGCTCTGTGTGCAGATGGACAGATCCTGCACCCGGCCAGTGCTGCTACCCGTGTCCTCCAGCTTCGCTCTGCCTGCTGCTCTGGGCACACCTTGAACGGGGAAAGTGACAGGGACAGCTTCTGCTCCACTCTGCCCTTCTGTTTCCCAGGTCATGCAAACTGCTGTGCATGCCAGGTACATTTTGCAGAAGTTCTATTTTGATGTGTGAAACATGTAGCTTGTCTTCGGTTTGGCCACTTTATCAAGGCAAATCAGAGCAGTAGTTTAAACAGAATTCGAGATTGCTCCAGAAATTGATTTGCCTAGATCTCTTCTGTAATTCTAATATTACTAGATAGGCCATCATCAACTGTTAAGAATACACTCATCTATTATCAAGGAAGAAACTCGTCTGTGCAAAGATTTTGGTTTAAAGAAGTTTTTCAGAGAAGCTGAAAGTGCTTAAATGTGGACCTCTAACTTCTTTCCTTTCCTGCTATACTACTCCACTATTAAGCTCTTACTTCTGTTGAGTTTTATGTTTCCTGAATGTGTGGGAGCAATACAAAATATGTCAAAGTAGAACCTGAGGGGTTGGGAATGTAATGTAAGTGTGGATTTATTTCTAAAAAGAGAAGAAAAAAGTCTGGCAGAAGTTAGTTGTATATTCTTTGACAAAGTAGAGCTCTGCACTGGTGTTTGCTTCACAGCCTTGGAGAGTTCACAGCCTGTGGCTCATAGACACAGGGGAAAGGTCTCACCTCCTGGTCAAAACCAGCCCAAACCCTAGAGAATTTCGGACGACTCAATGCAGAGGCTGGAGAGCTGCAGGAATACAGGGCCAGGCTGTGTCCTGGCAAGTGCAGACACAGCTCCTGCTGCCTTTTCCTGGCTCTGGCAGAGCTGAACAAGGTCCAAAGTGTTGGTGTGAGGCTGAGAGCACCAGTGCAGACCTGCCTTGCACATGATTATGCTGCAAGACACTGCTAATGCTTTTCTGGCCCCAGGAACTGAGGGAAAATGGGTGATAGTTAAGCAGCTTTAGAATAGTTTCATATTTTTGATAATTGTTATATGGTTCTAGTATTTCCTGTATGAAGTATCAGGTGTGTTAAATCATGAAACAGCAGAACACAAGGGAGGCTTAAATTTAGACCAGTTAAGAGAAAAAAACAGTGTACACACAGACTCTGCTCTGTGCCCCAGGAAGAGAGGTGGGGACAGGTTGCATCAGTTGGCCTAATCAGGGATGAGCCACATTTGTGATGACAGATCCATAAACTAACAGAAACATTTGGCATAACAATGTGCATGTTGGGGGGATATAAGGGGACAAATGGTAGGAAGCAGATGTGTGCTTTCCTCCTGGAAGGAGCCCTGCTCTCACCAAAAATGGTTTTCTAGTGTGTTTAAACTTGGCTGGCTTGTGATTATTTTTGATCCTCACATCCAAACAGTGGGAAGGGGAAGCTGTTTCTTGTTCTGATGCTCACCCTCTTTTACATTCCCACTGAGAGAAGGGTTTAGTGTGCAGGAACTGTAGGGAGAACAAGACAATGAGAGATGTGGAAGAAAGGAGAGAAATGGGATCTTCAAAAACAGAAGGGAAAGAGAAGGCTAGAGCAGGAGGATGCTAAAGCAAATGGAGTAACGTGAACACAAGAAATTATTTCCGGAAAACAGAGATATGAGGAATCACTTCTGAACACTAGTGAGAAGGCTTGCTTCAGCTTTTTAAGGCTGGATTGGTACCCCTACAATGGCACACATTTAGGCAGTTATCCCTCAAAAGAGCCTTGAAAGGGGGGGGAATTTTACTTCTAGGCTTCCTCCTCAAAAAGAAAGAGGAATTTTGTACCCCAAAATAATCAATGAGTATTAAATCAATACTGAAGGAAATCTGATTTTGTGAGTGTTCAGCTCGGCTTCTTTGTAATTAATAGAATTTTGATTGACATGCTGAATCCTGGCCTATAAAGGGATCAGAACACAGCAACTCTTGCATTGTCTGAGTAGCAAAGGTAGAGTAAATTTTTGGCTTTAGTTTTCCAAGCCCTTTAGGACCAACCTTTCCTCATGTAAATGTTAGCAAAAAAAATAATCCATGCATGCTTATTGCTTATTTCATGCTTGTGGGATTTTAATGATAATTAAATAGTACATGTCTGAGATCCAAAGGCAAACCAGAGTCAAGTGTGCCTAACTAATTTCTCCTCTCTGAACAAAAATGGGAAACATCAAACCTGGTGTGAGGCTGTCTGATGTTCTGGAAGGCTCATAGCTTTACCCTGCTCTCTCATGTAGATATCCCTGAGGTAGATATCTGATACTTGCTGATTTTTATAGTAATTGGTTGCAGGAGGGGAAAAAATGTGTTCTCTTGTGCACAGAGAGAATTTCTTGATGGTCTGAAACATGCAACTGGGCTTTTCTTATCTGCAAAATCGATTGAAGCAGGCCTGGAAATATGATTTGCCTTTTCTTATAACATGGGTCAGTGAAATAAGGATGTAGGAAAACTGATGGAAGCAGCATAAAAGAATCTCTTCTAATCCTTGGTATTTGTGAGACCCACTCAGAATGTTTCTTTACTCCTGTATGTGGTGTCTCTGTGCACATGCAGCTGCTCTGGTACTGAGTGCTGGTGTAGGTGGATCAGGACTAAAGAATTAAATAATCCTTGGGAAAAGCAGGTTTCAGTAGGGGTGGCACCTTCTTGTGTGTGCTCGCAAAGATGAACACTGCAAGTACTTTAACACAAACTAAGGATAATAACACTTGTGCAGGTGTTTGAAATATGTATTATTGATGATTTTTCTTTTCTAGCTTTGTCTCTTAGGGATCATGCTGCTCCATGTGTCTTTTCATCTGTCCCTTATAATAATTTGTGGAGCCAAGTGTAGCGATCTCAAAGGCAGGACACACCAGTCATTTCTGTTCTGTACAGGAAATACACAGACTAATGGTGCATTAAAGAATGCAATATGAACTCAACCTGTGCATCAAAGAACCCACAAAAGAAAGCCCCAGATTCACCTCACACTTAAAGTTTCTCTACTCCTTCAGTTTTCAGACAGTCATCAGAGAGGGGTGAACTCTTGATGCAGAATTGTGGAAAAAAAAAAAAAAAGAAAAAAAAAATTGAAAATAATTCAGCCAGCAACCAGGGGTGCTGTTTCCAGGGGTGATTTTTAGCTGGAACTCTGGCCAGCACAGCATTTCTTCCAAGGGCTGAGGCTGAGGTGACTCTGGGACTGTAGAGTGACAGGAAAGTGTTGTCCTTCCTTCCCCATCCCCTCTCTGGCCTCTCAAATCATTATAAACAGGTTTCCTCTCTATATTGGGTATTGATAAGGAATACCTGAGAGTTGTGATCTTATTTTCCTTCCTGTTTCTTTCCCATTTGGGAGCAGGTACTTTTTGTTTGTTTACAAACTGCTGGATCCAGTTTTGTGCTGTTACATAGAAGATGGTAAATCCAGCTGGGCACTTACATTCAGTTAACCACAAGAAGTTTTTCACCTGGAAAACATGGAACATTTAAAATATTTCTTCCTTCCCGACACTGAACCAGAATTCTCTCTACTTAGAATTGCATTTAGTTGCATTTTCTTGAGGGACATCTTGTTGGTATTTCTTATGTTATAAAAAACATTTACTCATTGCAATTGATCTATGGTAAAACTAACTTACTAACCAAGTAACTTTTGGTTGGAATGAAGCGATCTCAGTTACAGAAGATGACCTTCCTAGGAGCAAGACATTTTCAGGTACAAGTCACCTGTAATTTTACAAGACAAAACACAAAGATTGCATTTGTAGATAATGAATTTTTAGATAGCATCAGTGACTCAGAGAGAAACTAGTTAGAAAGTCTGCAAGAGGAGATGCAACCCTTGCAACAGTTCTGTGTGGATCCCAGGGTTGATCAGTGTGGTAAGAGATGATTATGCCAGAAGCCTTCAGTTCAGAGAAGAGAGAACCTGGAATGCAGGAGAGGTTATAAAACTATTGGTGAGATGAGATAAAGACTGGCTGTTCAGCAGCTCCTCTAATACAGGAACTCCAGAGGCATTGCACAAGCCTGATGGAGTCAGCACGTGTCCATGGGGAAATCCAGGGTGAAACTGGGGAGCTCATTCCCAAAGGATATCAAAGTCTCCTTGCTCTGAGGGAGTGAAGTGTTGCAGGGAATAGAAATGTGCTGAGGACACAGCTGATTCTGAGGTTTTGTTGGTTTTACTGTGCAGAAAGACTGCTGGACATTTGAACCTCAGTAAACAAAGTGAGACTTCAAATAGGTGCCACATAGCTGGGGTGTGATCAATCCATCTTCCTGTTCCTCTGACAGATTCCATGATCAAGGGTGGGCACTGTGGACAGGCTGAGGGTGACAGGGATGATTTCACTGTGCCTGGCAGAGGAACAGCAGAATCTTTCACTGATCTGGTACATGGGCTCTACTGACAGCCCTGCTCCACTCAAAGCTGCACTGAGGATCCTGTGGCAACAAGTTGTGCAAACACGGGAGGTAGGGAATGCTCCCTGCAATTCCCGAGGTGGGGAGTGGGCACACCTCGCTGGAGATGGCACAAGGGGCACTCGGGGAGCAGGCCTGGGGCTGAAAGCAGCACACTTTGCCTGCAGGATTCCTGCTTTGGGGCTGATAAGGACAGGAACTGCATGCCAGAGTTCATTTGTGCAGGGAAAAGGGGTGGAGCGAGATAATTGGGAAATGCTGGCCTGGACAAATGGCTGTGGTGGCAGGCAGGAGGAAACTCTCTGCTCTGCCCTGCTCTGGCAGCATTGCTGCCCCAGCTCACTTATGAGCATCCATGACTGGTACATTTTTTACCCCTGACTTAACTCTTGCAAGAACCCTGGAAACAGCAAAATTAGCACATTTCCTTGATCTTCTGGGGACTTCAGCACTTACTGAAGCAAAGGTTGTTGACTCAGTTTCCAGCTGGACTGGGCTCTTGAGGGATACTGGCAGGACAGAGCTTCTGGAGCACTTCCCTGTTGGAGTCTCCTCACCCTGACTGAAGTGCTCAGGCAAGCCAGAAGGAAGCTCCTTTTTTTTTCTTGGCAGAAGATGCTGGTTTATATTTAAAAAACTACTCTGGAGCTTAGAATTTTAATTATTTTGAATCAACTTTTGATTAAATTGTTGCTATAAAATAAAGGATTCATCATCTGGAAAAGACCTTTAACTGGCTGGGAATAACTGCTAGACAGTATGTTTATTTATTTCAGTTTCAATCCACTGCTGTTAGACTTTGGGTTTCTTTTCCTGAAGAAACACAGAGAGGAGGGGCACATAAATCAAAATTTTATTCTGAACTAATTGCCTTGTTCTGAATTGCATAAAACACCTAATCTTTTTTCACTATAAAATTTCAGGATGGAAGGATCATTAACATTAAAGACAATATGAAATGCAAAGTGATTGTTGAACAGGAGATGGAAGTTCCTCTTTGTATGATTCCTTACTTTCCTTGTGTCACAGCTAAAACTGGTCTGTTGTCCCTGGGTGTGATGTAGCAGCACTACAGCCAGGAGTGGTGGTGGGCTGCACCGAGTCTGATTGAAGTTCTTTTTTCTGCATGGTGAAAAGGGGTTTCCTCATCCAGGAAAAATAAATTACACCTAATGTGAATCTTATTAGCCATCAGTTTTTTGCCTGGAAATGAATACAAGAGTTAAGAAAAAATAATCAGAGACATTGGAATGTAATTGGAACATGTGACAGCAAAAGGGTCACTCCTATTACAGCAGTTAAAAAAATATTTTTTTTTACTGCCCCATGTTGAATTGAACATCCTCAGGGACTTCAGAAAATCTCAGAGACTAGATATTAGTTAAAAATATGTATTTTTTATCACCCCATGTTGGATTGAACATCCTCAGATCCACGACAAGTGCACAGCTGGAAATGAGGGGTGACAGGCTGACCATTTTCTTCCACTCATGGTTATTTTTCTTCTAGGAATGTGGCTGAAGACCTTTCAGGAACTGTGCAGCACCACTGCTGCTCAGCAAAAAGTAGCATTTCTGCCATGCTGGAGATTTCCAACAGCCCCACAATTGCCAATGGACCTGCTCAGCAGTGTGCTGAATGGCAATAAGGAATAACAAATGCTTCTGCCTCCTTCGTAACATTACCAAACCCTTCTTTTCTCAAGGAAAGTTTACACAATCCTACATCATCCTGTGCCCAGACTGGCCATAAAAATACCTTACACATGTTACAATAAAACCCTTTGTGTTTTAACAAAGGCCTTTTTTTTTCTTCCTGTTTGCCTTGGACTTTCCAGTCGTTTGTATTTACTTATAAGTGACTTCCAGCTGTACCCTTAACAAAAATTCACCGATATAAAGACTTGATAGATAAGGTTCTGGTGATCACATTTGCCTAAATTTATAAAGCTCACCTGTATGAGAAGTGTGTCTATAAAGGAAAAATCCTAGGAACGTGTAAAATTTGTTTTTGTAAAGTTTGAGTTGAGCAAGTTTGTTGGCCACTGGGTTGATCGGTGATCTTCTGGAGCAACAGCTTTTGGTTTCTTTTCCCAGCCTTGGTGTTGAGGAACTTGGTTATATTTTGAATTTCAGCTTTCAAAATACTTTCAAACTTATAGTGTTATTAGTGGCTGCAGCCATTACAAGGCAGATACTTTCCAAACACTCAGGAAATTCCTAATCCAAGTGAGAAAGGAAGGAAACAGGAAAAAAACCTGCAATTAAGCCAGACCTAAGTAACACACCAAGGAAAGGTCTGTAAGAGAATTCCCGCTGGGAGAGGAGCAAGGGTGGATGTACCTGTGGAGAACACAGGGCTCTCTTCCCCAGTGGAAAATCTCTGTAATTCTGTCAGGCACTGTGTGACCTGTAATTATGGCCCTGTGCTCTTTTATTAATTTACACTCCTGCTTTACTTGTGTCCAAGCACATCCATATTATGATGTAAATTCACCAGCAGCATGAAGGCGAAGTTCCAAGTAAGTGTTCTTAAGGGAGTTTTTGGTCATACCTGTTCAAATCATGAGTGGAAAAAAAAAAAAGAAAAGAAAACATGCATTCAATCCATTAATTTAACATGTCAGTACAGATCTGGATTCATTAATAAAATACAAACTTGCTGATGACCAAACCAGTGCAAACTTAGGTTTCATTTACCTGTATGAGAGGTTTATTTCTCCCTGTGTCTCTCCTGGAACTTCCCACGGCTCTAAAATTCCTAAATAAGCATGGCTCTAATGCAACCCTGCATCAAGGAAACTGAAGTTAGTATATATAGACCACTTGGCTACTTCCAGAGAAAATAAACATGATGTTGTCTTAGTGTGTTCAGCAGCTTTGTTTCTTAAGAGGGTGAAGAAAATGGTGTCTTTGGACATTTCCTTTCATAGGATTGCAACTGACATGCTACAGATTTTGAGTATTTGTCTTAAAATGCCATTTTCTTTGTAAGGATAACACTTAACTTGTGTATCTGTGTCTGTAATTGCAAGAAACATCCCACAGAACCCCAGAATGGTTTGGGTTGGAAGGATCCTTAAAGATCACCAAGTTCCAACCCCTTGCCATGGGCACAGACACCTTTATTTGCAAATAAAGGTCACACCTTCCATCTGTCCTTCTGGCACTCTGATTTCACCGTGTCTGCACTTGGGGGAAAGCACAAGGTCCGTGACAGGGAGCCGAGGGAGCAGGAGGCACAGGAGAAATGCTCCAAAGACGGCCCTGAAACCTCGTTTCAGACCTGTTAAAACAATGTCCCTCTCTCCCCTGGCAACAAGTTCCAGGAATGTGTTCCCTGTTGTAATTTTTAACCGTTTGTAGCTGGAATTGATGCCTCCTCGGTCCCTTCTTAGGGAGTTGGTGAGTTTAGTGTTGATGAGATCTGCTACTGCATGGTACTTAATCCTAGCTGGCTCTGGCAAAGTTGCTTCAGCTGGTGGACCTTAAAATCTCTTTCTAGACATTTCCCCCTCTGCTGCAGTTGGTAAAATAGGAATAAACCTGCTGTCAGGAGCATGGGGCAGCCATGGAAGCTGTTCCTGGGGCAGCAGCTCCGGCCAAAGTGCCCTCAGCACTGCCCAG
>VXBU01005641.1:20693-47042 GCA_013400315.1 Bombycilla garrulus
CAACTTCTTTTTTTTTTTTTTTTTTCCAACTCCGCCCCCCCCCCCCCCCCCCAAAAAAAAAAAGAAAAATCCCAAAAAGCGCGATCTGCTTTGATCTTGCCTCAGAAAAGTTCGCTTTATTTACAAGGGGGGCGCCGGAGATTCCCCCCTGTTTACATACACACATTTGTAAAATTAGCCAACACCCTTGACAAAAANATTAATAAAATACAAACTTGCTGATGACCAAACCAGTGCAAACTTAGGTTTCATTTACCTGTATGAGAGGTTTATTTCTCCCTGTGTCTCTCCTGGAACTTCCCACGGCTCTAAAATTCCTAAATAAGCATGGCTCTAATGCAACCCTGCATCAAGGAAACTGAAGTTAGTATATATAGACCACTTGGCTACTTCCAGAGAAAATAAACATGATGTTGTCTTAGTGTGTTCAGCAGCTTTGTTTCTTAAGAGGGTGAAGAAAATGGTGTCTTTGGACATTTCCTTTCATAGGATTGCAACTGACATGCTACAGATTTTGAGTATTTGTCTTAAAATGCCATTTTCTTTGTAAGGATAACACTTAACTTGTGTATCTGTGTCTGTAATTGCAAGAAACATCCCACAGAACCCCAGAATGGTTTGGGTTGGAAGGATCCTTAAAGATCACCAAGTTCCAACCCCTTGCCATGGGCACAGACACCTTTATTTGCAAATAAAGGTCACACCTTCCATCTGTCCTTCTGGCACTCTGATTTCACCGTGTCTGCACTTGGGGGAAAGCACAAGGTCCGTGACAGGGAGCCGAGGGAGCAGGAGGCACAGGAGAAATGCTCCAAAGACGGCCCTGAAACCTCGTTTCAGACCTGTTAAAACAATGTCCCTCTCTCCCCTGGCAACAAGTTCCAGGAATGTGTTCCCTGTTGTAATTTTTAACCGTTTGTAGCTGGAATTGATGCCTCCTCGGTCCCTTCTTAGGGAGTTGGTGAGTTTAGTGTTGATGAGATCTGCTACTGCATGGTACTTAATCCTAGCTGGCTCTGGCAAAGTTGCTTCAGCTGGTGGACCTTAAAATCTCTTTCTAGACATTTCCCCCTCTGCTGCAGTTGGTAAAATAGGAATAAACCTGCTGTCAGGAGCATGGGGCAGCCATGGAAGCTGTTCCTGGGGCAGCAGCTCCGGCCAAAGTGCCCTCAGCACTGCCCAGCGAGGGCGGGTCAATAAGGACCTGCAGGGCCGATCCATGGCTTTGGTGTTTCCCTTCCCCGCTGTGCCCGCACCGAGCCGAGCCGGGGGGGCGGGCAGGGCTTCCAGCCCGCACCGCTCGGAGCTGCTGAGGTTCAAGTTGTTGTGGCTCTGCGGCTCCTGCCCGCCCCCACACCCCCGCTCCTGCGGCTCCCTCCGTGCCCGTGTGTCACGGGCCGCTGCCTTGGCCGCCCTCCGCGGTAATTAAACGACTTTGCCGTCGTAAACCAGAATCGGGCCGAGTGCCAGAGAGGCGTGAAACTTTTCCGCCGTAACTTTGGCCGTCACCGCCCCCCTGTCCGATCACTCACCGTCCCCTCCCTCCCTCCCGGTCTCTCCACTGCCCCCGACGGCGACTCTGGATGTCCCTGCGCCACCACCCCNAGAGGCGGAAAGGCTCCAAGCCCGCGGGGTTCTGCGCGGGGTTCTGCTCCCCCCCGCGGCCCGGAGCTCAGGCGATCCTGCTGCAGAACTCGTCGAAGTCCCTCTCCATGAAGAGCTCGCTCTCGATCACATCGTCCTCCGAGGGGAAGTACTGCTGGCTCTCCTCCTGCGGGGAACCCACGGCCGCACCGTCCCTGGTCCCAGCCCCGACATCGACCCGGGCGGGCGGGGAACGGGCAGCGGGTCCGGGCTCCCCCGCGCACTCCATCAGCGCCCCGCGGGCGTTCTCCAGCACCCCCAGGTATGAGTCCATGTCCAGCGGGTCCATCTCGCAGTCCGACCCGCCGCTCTCGGTGCCCACCGAGTCCGAGCGCAGGTGCATGAGCTGGTACTTCTCCCGCATCAGGAACTGGTTGGTGTTGCGGGGCGCCCGCATGCCCGGGGCCCGCCGGCCCAGCACATTGACGGGACGCAGGGAGAGCAGCACCCGCGGCCGCGCCGGGCGGTGGCAGCGGCGGAAGGCGCGGCACTGCTGCTGCTGCAGCTGCTGGTGCTCGTAGTGCTGGAAGTGGCTGTGCGTGCGGCTGCCCAGCAGCTTCCGCGCCCCGCCGGGGACCCTCCCGCCCCGCCCGGGCGGCCAACGGGAGCGGCTGCCGCCCCGCCGGGGCTCGCCGCCCTTCAGCGGCGTCGGGGAGGCGCCCCCCGGCAACCCCTCGCCACGGGCGGGCTCCCAGGGCGGGCACACGATGAACTCCGCGCGTCGCAGCATCGCGGCCCCCCGGTCTCTCACATGCTCCGAACCGCCGGGACGTCCTCGCCGCGCTGCTCCTGCGCCGTCGCCTCTCCGGCGAGTCCTCCGCTTCTCTCCGGGCTGAACGGCCGCTTCCCAAGAGCCCTGCGGGCGCCCCCGCGGGCGCCTCTACCTTTTCACGATCCGNCACGATCCGCTCAGTTTTTTTCTTGAGCGGTGCCCGTTGGCAGCGCATAGCCTGGCTGAACGGCTGCGGGCTGCGGGGCAGCTTGACGGGTTCCAAGCCGCCGCTTCTGAGATGGTCTCGCCTACTCCCCGGCCGGGCACTGCCGGGCTGTCAGCGCTGCGCCGGGCACGGCGGGCCGGGGCAGGGCCCGGGACCGAAGTGATGCGAGGCGAGGCTAGGGGAGGGGAGGGCGCAGAAGCTCAGGGACCGCACAGGGAGCGCGCGCACCACCCGCTGCCCCGCGCCGACTGCCGGCGCGCTCCCGCGCAGCCCCCAGTTATCACCTCTGGCGCAATCCAACTGCCGCCGCGCCGCGGGGGGGTACCGGGCTGGCTCAGCCGCCCCTCAGCCGGTCTGTCCCCACCAAAGTTCGCCCTCCGCGCCCAGGGAGCGCGGGGTCTCCGCGTCCCCGCAGCCCGCGCGCTCGTATTTCCCGTGTTACTCCGGTTTCGCCCAGGATCTTTCCCCCTTTGGGCACGCTTTGGCTTGGCTCAGAGCTGCGGGTGCATTTTTCTTCATCCCCTATTCACAAAGGCCATTTACGCTCAGCTCCCCGCGCAACCACCGTTGCCCGCCCGCGCCTTGCAGCGGCGCTACGCAAACCGTTACACAAACCGCGTAGGGCTCCCGTCCCTTGCAGCGGCGCTACGCAAACCGCTACGGAAACCGCGTACGCCGCCCGTAAGGGGCGCTGGAGGGGGGGTTGCGGCGAAATGGCCGCGGGGGCAGCGAGGAGCGAGAAGGGGCGGCCTGAGGCCGGCACCGGGCGCTGGAGAAGCCGCGGAGCTCAGTGCCAGTGCCCGCGGCCGCCCTTCCTCTGTAGTTCCAGGTTGCGGCCGGCGACACCGCCGGGGAGCGGTGACCTTCCCGCGGGTCCCACAAAATGGTGCCCGCGCCTTCCCCCTCAGCCGCTTCACGCCCGGAGAGCCCCTCCTGAGGCGTGACGGTGGTTTTGTTTTGGTGTTTTGTTTGTTTTTTTTTTTTCTTCCCTGTAACCTCTTCAGCTGAGTCGGTGCATTTTCATCAGTATAGAGTGAAAAATTAGAGCAGAGACATTCATTCTTGTAGTTTGGGGAATGCCCCAGTTACTTGTGCTGGGCCTTGGTCCCTCTACTAAAATTTCCCCTGATTTTCCAATCTGTTTTGGGTGGGGGTTTTTTGCCCTGTATGTAACTAATCTGACAGTGACTTCCCTGTTCACCCCTTCCCCATGGCCAATCTGTTCATGGAAAACAAGCTCAGTGTTGCCCAAATGTCCCCAAGTAAGGACTGTGCATTAAGAAGGACACCAACTCCCACGCAGGTAACATTTTATCACAATTTAATAGTGAAGGGCAGAGAAATACAAAATATACAGGGGGAGACAAGATGAAAATCTGGATTTGGGCTATCTATGGAGTCAACGTTGCCAACAAATTACGAACGTTTGTCTGTTTCACTGCTTTAGAGCATATATTCCTAACACAGTGCTTGTTTCAAATTCCATTCAGGAATTATATGGTATTCCATTTAAACTCAGCTGGTGTTATCACCTGTGTGTTTTGCAAACTAAAGGCCAAAATGAAATGAGTTGGCACTGGAGCAAGCAGCAGCTGTCTTAAAGCTGTCTAAAGTCTGCAGCCTCTGAGATCTGAGGGAACATGAGAGCAGGGGAGACTGCAGGGCTTTGAGTTGACGAGGATGTTTGTTAAGAAATGCCACGTCATGTGGCAGAATCCGAGTTGTCACAGGCTTTTTCATAGATGTATTAGGCAGCAGTGGGGCTTGAATAAACTTCTGCCATTCCAAACTTCCTTCCCAGATACAGAACATCCCAGAACTCTGTGTTTGTATGGGGAACTCTGCTCTGGCAGCCACATGCACCCAGTCTCTCCTGTCTGCCTGGGTCAGCCCAGCTTAGTCTGTCCTCAGTTCCCATTTTCTCTTCTGTTTCTCTGAGTTTGGTGCAGATTGAGTCTGCATTTCTTTTAGCTGTTCTAGAAGGAAGTAGGAAATTTTGTGTAGAAAGGCATCTTGTGCTTTGTGCACTTAATGTGCCTCCCTTCACATCTGGATTATCTCTAATCCACACACTGACTCTGCCCTGCACAGACCACTGGATTCATCCTCTGCCCAGTCCTGCAAATCAAAATCTGAAGTTTTTAGTGAAACCTTTATTGGTACCTACATCTCTACTAGCAAATAAGCTTTTAGAGCAATTGCAAATCATTACCTGGAGGCAGCTGGACTGTTTGTGCTATTATTGACCTGTCCTTCCACACTTTGTCCTGGTCATGCTCAAAGTGTGCAGGCTGGGAAGAATATCCATCTTCCTCCCTCACCTTCCTGGCTCACTTCTATTTTTGTCTGTCAAGAGCCTTTTCACAGATGTTTTCAGCACTGCAAAAGCGGAGGAAATATTTTTAATGTATCATTAAATGTTATGTAATTTCTCAGTGGTTGCCAGCCAGCAATAATATTTTTTTCAAACCCTTAAGTTTCCTTTGACATGGGGGAACCCATCTACAAGTTTGCTTTTTTTCTTTTTTTTTTAAGCAGCAGAGGAGGGACTTCTATTGTAGTTACAGCCTTAAGAATTGGTATTTTGAGATGTTCAAGAGTATCCCTTTAACAGAGGTAAGCTCGAGTTCCCGAGAGGAGTTTGGTAGAGGCCCTTGGTATCCAGTTACTGGGGGAAGCCCAGCGTCCTGGTCTCGCTGGCTTAGAGCCGGAATGGGCTGTCCAGGACACTCAGCACAGCTCCTGCCCAGGTTTGGGCTGAGGGCCCGCGGCTGAAGCCCGTCCCCGGCCATGGATCGGGCTCATTTCACCCCCGCGCCCTCAGGAGTTTTCCCGGGGGTTCTGAGGGATGTTCCCGAGCCCCCCCCCGCCCCTCACAGGCGCCTCCCCAGGCCCCGCCCCCGCCCCCGCCCCGCCCAATCAGGGGCCGTGGGGCGGCCGCGCGGGAAGAGCTTCCCGAACTGCCTCGCGCCGCCGTGACGCACCGCCCCGGGAGATCTCGCGCCCAATGCGCGGCCGCCTTACAAAGCTCCTGCGTGCGGCCGCAGAGAGCCGCGCGCTGATTGGGCGCGGTGCCGGCGATGCTTCCGGCCATGCTGCGCTGGGCACGATTGCATCATGGCGGGACGGAGGTGAGCGGGAGTGGGGGGGGCGCGGCCCGGGTCGGACCCTCGGTCCCTCACGGCCCCGCCGGCCCGGGTTAGCTCATGCGGACAGGGGGCGGCTCCGAGACGCGGGCGCGGGGCGGGGGAGCCGGTGCTGGGCGGCACCTTTAGCGTGTGCCCGGCAAGCGGCGGCTCCCGGGCCGGCCGGTGCTCGCGCTGTCACCGCGGGATCGGGATCCGGCCGGGCTGGCAGCGCCCCTGCAGCGCTTGACGTTATTAGCTCGACTTTTGTATGTGTGTGTTTTACTCCCTGGGTGCTGTACAGGTTCTTTGCTGTCTCGGCAATTTAGGGGTTACTTATTAAAGGTTATCTAGGTGCCGTGTTGCAGGGCTTAATACTTAGCAAGCGTTATTTTCATTAGTTATTTGTACCAAGAATTTAAAGTCCCTTACAAGGTGTGGTATGTCTGACGCATTCCCTTCAGCATTCTTTAATAGAGGGCTTTGATGAATGCACCCTTTATGCTGCTGCAGCTGCATGTCTCCTTTGCAAACGTTGATATCCCCAGCAAACATGGGTTTCCACACCCCGGCAGCCTTTTGGAAACTGCAGAAAGCATTTTTATTCGGTTTGGTGGTGACACTCTTAGAAAGCAGCTGTCAGGTAATAGAGTTTAGTTGTCACATAAAAGCAGTGTTCAGTAACTCAGCTGACATTGGTTTCTGGGTTTTTATTAAAAAGACGTAGTTCAAAGTTATTTCAAGATAACCTAGATTTCTTTTTTTTTTTCACAATAATATGTTACATTTTTAATCAAGGTGGTATGATGACAACAAAAATTCCTTAAGCCATCACAAGATACAGTGTAAAAATGGGCTCTTGCATAGCATGAAGTTTTGTATCTAAAGCCAGCATTAATTTATGTGTGTGCCTGTTGCTTTAGCAATGATTTAATTGGCCTTTCAGTATTAAAGGAGAATCTTGCAGGGGGACAGGTGGGGTAGTGCTGCGGTTTTATTTTCAAAAGTAATGTTTGTTTTGTAGTTCAGCATTTTGTTCCCATCCGTCCTTTCTTCTGTTTTAAACTTGGTTGTTTCCATCCCTTCTAGAAATGGGGAATTTTGAGTATCAGGTGAACAGTTTAGAGTGATGTTATTGCAGAAAAGTCCCCAAAAGGCAGATATGGGGTGCCAGATGTGCCTGGAAAGCAGAGTATTGCTTAACTGTGGAGAAAGGAGGCTCCTTGTCCTTGGAGGGAGCTTTGGTCTCTTGTACAGAACAGCTTGTGGGAGAATGTGTCTGGAGCAAGAGTAAGATCATAAATCCCTGGAAATCAGAAACCTTTTGTACACCTTGAGTTCATCCAGTGTCTTTATACTTACAGTTTCTCAGTCAACAAAATGATTACTATCTTGAAATGCACTTTGTTTTAGTCATATATCTGATGTGTGGAAAGTACAACAGTATTTCTCAAATTTGGGTTCACTTCATTCATAGTTGTGTTTTAATTGAATTTTTATTGATCTTTGAAAAATTAATCTTAATATTTAAAAAAACACATGTGAACTTGCTTTTATGGTTTTAATGCTTTTTTTTTTTGTAGATAAGAAGTCCATCTTAAGTCTCAGATTGCTGCAATACGATATCCAAACTTTGACAGCTTTGCTAGTGAATGTTATCCTCTAGAAAAGTGAGTGCACTTAATAAAAACTTGCTTAATGGTGCATTTAGCTTAAACTCTTAACGCTTCTTGTCAGCAGAAAATGAATAGAGAATCCTCCTTGGGTTTACTGATCTCTGTAAATGTGAAGTGTGGTTTTATTAGATGTGCTTTTGTAATTTCTCTAATATGGTTTGTGATGTTTTTGCCCAGTCTGTGTTCAAAGCTATGAAGTTGTCTGTGATTATTTTGTGATTTAAAATACCTAGATTGCTTGTAATGAGCTTTCTTCTGTGCTGTAGAGATTTTCATACCTCTGTCTATAAAATGCTTGTTAGATCTTGGCTTTTTTCCTCAGCTGAGGTTGAGCCATGGCAAGATTTTCAATGTGCTTTTGCCTTTTAAGTCAGTCAGTTCAAAATTCTGGTTTGGAAAAAATAACTGCTAGTGATGATTGCACATCAAATCCCAAGGGTATTTTTTCCCCCTGCTTCTGATGCAGTGAACTGATGCTGTTGCTGAGGTATGGATTGAGAGTGGCTGGATTTGTGCCCTGTGGTTGCTGGACACTGCTGTGCCCGTGCAGTGCTGCAGCTGGGAGTGGGCCCACAGTGACTCTGTGATTCACGCAGGGAGTCTGTGATTGCTGAGCAGCCTCCACAGCCCACTCACAGGCACACCCAAACCCCAGCCTGCCTCTGCTCTGCTCACTCACACTGACAGCTGGCTACCCCCCAAATCCCAGCCTGCCTCTGCTCTGTCCACTCCTCAAACCCCAGCCTGCCTCTGCTCTGCTCTGCCCACTCACACTGACAGCTGTCCACTCCCCAGACCCTTTGCACTTATCCCTAATTTGGGAGGGTTGAGCTGAGTAGAATGTGCAGGTCCTTAAACCTCAGGTCAACTGGCTTGTGGGAAATAAAAAGCTGAATTATTTTATCATTTCCATTGTCTTTGTGATCAAAGACACAGCCTAATCAGTGCTTTGAGGCAGAATGGTGAAAACTCTCCTCCAAGTTGTGTGTAGAGTAACTCACTGTGCTCAGGCTGGTTATTACCTTTCTAAAATACATCCAGGCCATGTCCCACGTGTTCCTTGTCAGCCCCTGACTTCCCCTCTAATTGCTGTGTTGCCTGTGCACCGGGTTGTGGGATTCTCAATTACAATAATATGATCATGATAAAGGATAATTTGTTTTTTTTTTTAGTGGTGAGAATAATTTGTCATGAATACAAAAGTGGTGGAATTGGTCTGTAGCACATTTTTTTCATAGGGGTTCAAGCTTCGAGCTGGCAATTTTTGTGGTGTTCTGCGTTCCATTTAAACAAATGTTTTGGAACTTCAGCTGTAACTAGAAGAATTGTCTTCGTGTATTTGCCTTTGTTGCTGCTTTATGATTAGTATTTACAAACCTGAGTAAATCACGAGACTCAGGCCTTGTGCTATTACTTGTAATTCTCTAATGCTGAGTGAAGCTCAAGGCTGTAGTAGCTACTTCTGGTATAAATGGGCTCAGGAGCAGCAGCATTGAAGTGAGACATGGAAAAACCATTTTATTCTGTATTATCATCACCAATTTTCTCCTGTATTATTCTGTATTATCATATTTATATTTTATTCTATATTATCATCACCAATTTTCTCCTGTATTATCATATTTATATTTTATTCTATATTATCATCACCAATTTTCTCCTGTTAGTGAGCTGCTGTCTTAACACACCCATATTCCCCAGAGCTTTGTTGAAATCTGACCTCCTTCTGTCTCATAGCAGGTCTGGAACCAGGCAACTGTTGTGCCTTTTTAGTTATGTTGGGAATTATTCTTCCCTGTGTTTTTTGTACAGTGTGGAAGTGGCCCAATGGCTTAATGTACTCATAAAACTCATTTTCATCTTTGCAATGTTTTTCACCTGTGCTCTCTGCAGTCTGGCTGCTTTTAGGGGCATCTCAGATTGCTGGCACAGCCTGATAGAAAATGCTCTTTTAAACATCTAAACAGTGTGAATAAATGTACAGTGAAAAGGAGCCCCTTCTTCAGAAGTTTAAGGTGAAACTCCCTGATACAAACTGGAGCTGGAGAGTCAGTTTGAATGTGGAAGCTTTTCCTGAAGAAAAAACCCCAAACCTGTAATCAAAAAATAATTTACCCTTTGACAGTTTCCTCTGGGAAACAGAAATAAAAACATGATAGAAAAGGGAATAATCATACTTGAATGAATGGAGAATCCTTTTCTTGTTCCAAAACTTTGGTGCCAGTCAGTCAAAATTAGGCTTTTTTTTTTTAGAATGGTGTACTTGCTAACATGCCTGCAGGGAACTGGGCTCTTTGGAAAACTGATCCTTGGATTGGTGACATGGGATTTGAAAGGTATAAGTTGTAGTTGTAGAGTTTTTTTTTCTCACTTCTGTTCAATAAGTATTTTTCTCTTCTTGATTCTTGTTGTGAAAGAATGGTTCAACAAGTTCCAGAAAACATAAATTTTCCAAATGAGGAAGAGAAAATATTGACGCTGTGGAAAAATCTTAATTGTTTCAAGGAATGCCTGAAGCAATCAAAGAACAGACCCAGGTAAGAATCTGTTGAAAGCTGTAGCAACTCTGTGTGGCAGTGCAGGCTTGGCTTGGCTGTAATTGCTCTTTGTTTTTCCTTGGTTCTGTAGATAGCAGCTGCTTCCTTTGCCAACAGCAGGCCTGGCTCGTGCTGCTGTCTCTTTATATTTCACTTGGTGAAGAATCAGCAGTGTTCAAACAGTTGTAATAAACCTGTAATATCCTGCCTGGTGGGTTTGTAAGAGATGGGGACGTGAGCAAAGAACTCTTCCTGTTATGGAGCACCGTGCTGGGCAGTTCCATGGGAATCCTGGTAGAGCTGGCAGCTGTGGGAGCTGACAAAGCTGGAATGTTCCCTCCAGTCCCACCTGTGCTGCCTGAACATGGAGGAGGGAGGAATGGATCTCTCCCTAGTGAATCACAAGTGGTACAAGCATAAGAGTCACCCTGTCTGAAGGCCAGTTTTTGCTTTAATGAGGGATGTTTTGTGTTGTAGGTTTAACTTCTATGATGGCCCCCCATTTGCCACGGGGCTCCCCCACTACGGCCACATTCTTGCAGGAACCATCAAGGACATCGTGACCAGATTTGCCCATCAGAGTGGTTTTCATGTTGACAGAAGGTTTGGCTGGGATTGCCACGGCTTACCTGTGGTATGTGTCACGAGTTTACCTGCAGATACCTTTGTTGGTTCCTCCTTCCCTGTTGTTCCTTGCTTATCACTCATATTTCTGTTGCTTTTATACCTGACATTGTTACTAAAAGAGAAATGGAATTTCCTTGTCTGGTGTGTTTCTCTGGATTTTGTGTGTGATGAGTTCAGGACAGTTCCTACTGGTCACCTGCACCCTCTTCATTGCTGTGAACCTGAATTTATTTGGTACATTTTTCAGAAACTGTTTTTTTTTGTTCATTTTTTAAAGATACTAAATAAACAGTCACACCATGGTGAGCCTTTGAAATCCCTGCCTAGTTCAGGTGCAGCTCTCATGAGAGCTCAAAAGGTTGAAAGAGGCCCCTGAGCCTCATTAGAATGTATAGGACGCAGATAAACTGTCCAGGGAAATCTTGAAAGCTTTTGGTAACAGGATGTTTTGTTTGGTTGTTTTCCATGCTCCCAGGAATATGAGATTGACAAGACTTTAGGCATTAAAGGGCCGGAGGATGTGGCAAAGATGGGGATTGAAGCTTACAACAGAGAGTGCAGAGGGATTGTGATGAGATACGCCAAGGAGTGGGAGGTGAGTGAGGGCTCAGTCCATGTTCTGCTGAGCATTCCTAAATATGTTTGTGCAGAAGTGTTTCAGGTGAGGTAAACTTCATCCTTTTGTCTGGTTATGTGCATAAATCTCATGTGTTTAAGCTCCTATGTTTGTCCCCTGTGATCCTGAAAGGGGAACACAAAGAGCACCATTGTGGCTCAGCACAGAGACTGCGGTGGTGTCAGGAGAAGATTACTTGCAGGTTACCTGGAGCTCAATTGTCTAATGAGGTACACTGAACAAATAAAAGATATGTTGAGCATTGTCTCTTTCTTTGTGTCTTCTCTTGTATAGAAAATTGAAAGATCTGTCTTTGGTTTTCAAATGGAGCCATTAAAGAAAATTAGCATTGACCTCTCTGCTTTTCTGCTCCTCTTTCCCCACAGTCTTTTCATTGCCGGAGTGCAGGGCAGCCGCTTGTATTTTTGGAAGAACAGAAATTCTTACATCTGGTTTTATCACACAAGAGGTGTGGTAAACCCTCAGTCTTCCCAGAGAATGTTGGTGTCAGCTTTGCATCCCAGGAGTACAGGGGGAGTGTTGGTGTGTGCAAGTTTGAAGTTCTCTAAAATGATTTCCAGTACAGCCTTATCTTAACCATTGTTTTTTTTTTCCTAGGCAGAATAGTCCTAATTATTTTAATTTTTCCTCATGCAAAAACTCTTCTACTTCATCGCATTCCTGCATGTTTCTAGTCCTGCTGTATTTCTTTTCATGGAAATAGCAGTTTCTTACTTGAGTGTCTCTTGCCCTTGGGAGAATTTTGAAGTAATGGCCAGTTACTTCTTCTTGCTCTGAAGAAACCAGATCTGCCTTGGGTAGAGTAACTCTGGCCTAAATTTAAGTAAGTGGCTGAATGAAGAGCAGATATTTTGGTTTTTTTTCAAATTACATTTTGAAATGTTGTATTTCAAACCCATCATCAACAATTCTTTGTTGCTCTTAGAAATAAAAATGGCAAGATTGATTCTAGTTTGTTGCAGTGGTTTAACCCCAGCTGGCAGCCAAGTACTAATGAGTGGAGATAAGAGCAGTTTAATTGAAACAAAATAAAATATTATTATGATGCTAACAGTAATAAGAATAGTAAAAGAGGAGAGAGAGGATGGAATAAAAGCCAGGAAAACAAGTGATGCTCAGCCTGTCTCTGCCCAGTAATTCACAGCTCCTGGCCAAGTGCCCCCAGTTTCTCTGCTGGGCACAGTGTCCTGTGCTGTGGAATGTCCCTTTGGCCATCTTGGATCAGCTGTCCTGGCTGGCACAGCCTGCAAACTGGGAACTCCTTGCTTAGGGCAGGCACTACTCAGCAGCACCTAAACCGGCAGTGGGTTAACAACACTATTCCCATCCTAAATTCAGAGCACAGCACTGTACCAGTTATGAAGAAGGAAATTAACTCTATCCCAGCCAAACCTGGAACACCTGTGCTTCATTTTCCATACTTTTAACTTGCTGTGCTTCAGCAACTGGTGTTTTTGCAGTGCTGGTTAGTCCAAGCACTTGATCTTTTGGGTGGTGAATTTTATTCTGTTTTGTTCATAAACTTGTGCATGTAAGTATGTATTTTAGATGATAAATAATGAAATTTGTTTAAACATCTTTTGACTTGTAATAAATTCAAATATTTTGGAATAATCCTAGGAGAGGAATTAGCAACATTCCTGTTAGATAGAATGTTTATTTTCTGCCTTGAGTGGTTAGCAAATAGTTGAGCATTATGAAAAAATATAAAAGGTTCCTTGGCTGTGTGAAGTCTTACAAGGCTCCAGCTTTGTGGATCCTTGTGCTAGTCAGTCCTAGCCTAGGAACTTAATAGTGGAATGTCAAGAGTGGCTTAGGTCAGGATGGAAACTGATCGATGTCAGGATCTCAGGTGTTGTATGACAATGCAGAGGTGAGAGCAGGGATGTGTTGTGTGTTCACTTGGCTAGTTTGGCATTCAGTGTGGGCTGTGTGTAACAGTGGCAGGACAGGTGTCCCTGGCTTGGCTCCTGCAGAGCTGGGGCTTTGGATGGCTGTAAAATCCCACTTGTGCCACTGAATCCCACAGCTGGCTCATTCCTCATTAGTGTCTGGATATGACCATGATCTGTCCTGAGACAGGTGTTGGCACCTGTCACTGCTGGGGCTTTGCAGCCCTCTCATGGCTCTGGGAAGTCAGAGAAGGCAGTTGGCCCTGGAATAGTCTGATAACTTGTCACGGATCAATTTCTTCCAGCATTTCTTTGTCTTCAAGTTACATCATGTTTTCATGTAACTGATAGATGTCTTCTGGGTTTTCACTGTCTCTGCAACAAGTAGTCTTAAAAATAGAAGTGAGACCACTGTAATGAAAAGCAATTTTCAGGCATTTGAACCTTGGCTGAACCCTGAGTGATCCACCATTTCTATCTGATGAATGATCCAAGTGATCTGCCACTTTTGCTGTGTTGAACACATTTGCTTGTTATGTGACCTTAGTTCTAAATAACTGTGCTCGTGGTTTCATTCCTTCCTTATTTTTGCCTGTTTGAATACACTGGTTGGAACTATTATCAGACTAAAATATTTTATAGATGCATTTCATTGAGATGGGACAAACACTGCACTTAAAAACTCAGCTGATTTTTATTTTACAGAATAAATGTTTGTATTGTGATGATCCATTGTTAAGATGCCTTTCACTCTCTGTTTTTGTATCTTAACAGTTCAGTGTTACCAGATTAGGACGCTGGATTGACTTTGAAAATGACTATAAAACTCTTTACCCTGAGTTCATGGAGTCTGTGTGGTAAGTGAACATGCATTGCTGTATGGATTTGAAATGTGGAAAAGGCTTCACTCATTGCAAACATGTGTTGGTCCATGTATCGCTAGAACTGTTCTGAAAATGCCAAAAGCAGGTAAAACATCAGGCAGAGTAATTAAAGGGATGTGAAATCTCTTCATGTCCAAGTGACAGAATTAATTGTCCCATTTTTTCCTTCTCCAGGATAGCAGGGTTTTGCAAAATAAAGTGCACCAACACTGCCTTTAGAGAACCCTGAAATCTTACCGCTCCATGTCATCTTAAAAGCAGTTCTGAAGATACATTAATAAGTTCCTTGGTTGGTTTGGGAAATTACATTCTATCTCTGCATTCTTTATCTTCTTCACACTGTCAGCTGTAAATGGGCAAACTGTCCAAGCTCAGTTTAGCTCCAAACTTCTTCAAGCCTGAATTTAGAAGCTGTGAATCTGCTGTTACCTTTTTTGGCAGCACAGTTTGACAACTGTCTTGGACTCCTGGTGCAGAGCTTAATAAATTTTGTGTATTCTGGCAATGTATTCAGGGTTCCTGGTGGGATTTCAAAAGACAAGACAACCTTAAAGGTTAAAGTATTAACCTTAACCAGATTGGTTTAATTATAGATAATATAATATAGATATTATCTGTCTCTCTTTCTATAGCTATATATAGATAATGTAATTATGGGTATAGATAATCAGATTGATTTAATACAGTGAAGAAATGGCAACTGTGAGTCCTTTGGGTGATAGAATGACAAGGTGAATTGCAGGGAGAGATTTAGCAGATAAAAAACGTTGAAAAGCAAATTATGGGCATAATAAAGTATTACTGAATATTTGGTAATACTAGCTTTACTAATCAATTTTAATCGTACAGTTAGTTTCATGAAGTTATGCCAATAGATTGACAGACCTTTTAGATGTCCTTGTAGCCACTGGAGAGGGCTGAAGTGCCAGTGGGATTTCAGTGAGCATTGCGAAGATGGTGGGAAGGCAGCAGATGTTAAACTCACTCAGCTGAAGAAACACTGCATAATTATAAAGCCAAAACTGACAAGAAACATTCATTTTGTAAATTACAAAAATACTTAGAGGCTCCTCAAATCCCGTTTAACTGGCTGGTTAAAAACCAAACCTGCCTCGAGCTAGCTGCAGAGTCTCTCTCAGAGGCCCAAGCTTTTTTTTTTTAGTGGTTTGTTTCTCCCACCACCTCTTTAAAAGGCAGTTTCTGGTCTTTCACCTGTGTTACAGAGATCACCTCTAATGCTTGCTTTGATACAAACTCTAAATTATATTGGATCTGAAAACTCAGTGAGATTTCAGGAAGTATGTAGGCAGACAGCCTCTTAATTTTGTACATTTTTTGCTTCCTGATACTGTTAACTTTCTGTTAAATCATGTAATGAAACACATTTTCTGTTTTTAAAAATCGGGGTGTTTTTTGGAAAGTCTCCTAGGACTGCCTCAGGGCTGAAGGAGATAATGCTTAACGAGAGCCCTGTCACTGCAGTTAGAGTGGTGCTTTTGGCAGGGTAATGCCCAATCTCCTAAAAATTAAATGAATTGGATGGTTACCCAGGCAATCATCAGACCCATGAGGTGTTACTGAAGTTACTTTTCATGTCCACCAGGAGTGTTAATTTGAGCTGTAGGTTCTAGCATGCTTCTCTTACAATTGATTCCATTTTTTTCTGAGCTCCTTTTGAAAAAATCTTTAAAAGTTTTAAAATTTAGTGTCCAGCTATGTACAAAAGAGAAACTGCAGCTTAATTTCTGCCTTGACTGCCCTGGAGACCATATTGGCCTGTGCAGTGGTTTTACCTTGTTATTCTGTCTGTGGGAGTACAATGCTGATTTTAGGCCCAGAAAAAAATCCTACTTGTGAAAATGGCAGTGGGCATGGCAGCTGTAGGTTTTGTGGTTAAAATGTGGGAAGGAGTTTGTCTTTAGTCATATAATCACCTAAACCAGTCTGTTTAGGTGATTTTTTTCTGGTCTGTAGGTCTTCCTGCAGCTCCATTGGAGTGGCATCAACTGAAATTTCTTTGTGACATGTGGTATTTTCTTCCTTGTTTCTGTTGAGTTCAGTGAGATGATCTAATAGTTGTGATAAATGTTGTTTTTAGTGGTGGCTGATTTGATCCAAATTATTTAGATTTGAAGTATTTAGGACTCAGGCACCAAATACATCTGTTGTGCAGTATATCTACAGAACAATATTGATAAACTCAGAATGCTTGGGAGCATTTCTTTCTGGTGGAAATGACTACTTTGTTGGCAATTTGATGCTATGTCATAAGATGACTGACTAAACTCAATTTTCAGCCTGCTAAATTTTGACTTACAACAAAAAGTTCATTGGTGGAATTGTGTATCCTGGCAGAATTTTTCAGGGGAGGATTGAAAGTTGGTGTCAGTTAAGAGGTGATATTGCACTGGTGGTTTTGCATGTTAAGATCCAGTCAACTCTGCACCTACTAAATAACTTAAATAGAACTTTTAAGTTCTAATTCTGTGCAATTTGTCCTGCAGCCAGCTTGGATCTCAATTAACAAGTGCCCTTCACTGGAACAGTGCAATGAGGGTGATGTTCTTGAGCTGACATGGCACAAACACGAAATATGTTCTTGCCTCTTTTTTGTACTGTCACAAGGCACATCCAGTGAAATGGAGAGGAGTTTGATGGGAGCTTAAACTTCTTCCTAAGGTGGTCTGAAAGAAACCTTTGGGAGCTGGAATAACCATAAATTATTGTCTTCAGTGCTGGGTTGTTGCACAGGTGTGGGCTGGGTGTGAGTTTGCCCCTGGAGCAGCTCTCCCTCCACTCTGGGGAAGGAGCCTGAGGGATGAGGGGGTGGCTCTTCTGCTCCCGGGTGATACCAGCGCTTGGCCTCTCTTCCTGCTCCTCTGAAGGGTGGCTTGAGCAGATTCCTGTCACCATCTAGTGCCCAAATGAGCAACTGCGGGCTGAGCCTTTTCGAGCCGGTCCTGAGCTCTTGGTGGCCGAGCTCCGGGAGGAGGTGCCGGGGAGAACTGGGCTCGCCCCCGACCTGCCCTGAGACAGGCCCAGCACTCAGCACTAAACCAGAATGATCTCAGAATAACAGATCTCTGAATAGAAAGTCTCCTAATAGATTTCTCCTAATAAAAATCACTACTGCATTCTGTGTATTCCATGGCTAATGATTCTCTAGAGAGATACTGGTGATAAGAAATGTGGTTTGTCCATTTTTCTATGAGCTTACCTGTATTTTTTCCCTCATTCTTGTGTTTCTTTTGTGCATTAGGTTTTCTAGTCCCTTTGTTATTACCTTCCAGTCCTTGTTGTATCTCCTTACCTGTATTTTGGAGGAGGAATACACTGCACTCCTGTGGGTGATCTTTGGGATAAGTCTAGCATCAGTTTTAGATATTCAGATTTTCTGCTATACAGGTATTTTGCATTTCTGGCTTGATCCAGAATCTCTCAACAAACGCACCGTTCTGAAGGTTACAGCTTGGAGGGTAGACCTGGAACAGGGTGATCTCTGTATGCCAGCATTTTAAAGCTTTCAGTGGTGGTTGAACATAGAATTTGACAACTTCTGTACTCAACAATTTCTAGGCCCTGGAACAAAGAAAGACTTTTCCTGACTTTCTTCAGGAGCTGTCTTTCCAAGATGCTATTCTAAAGATAGATTGTGTTTTTTACTGGAATTCATTTTCCACTTAGGTTTATGCTTTTTTGATTCATATCCAGTGTTTTTTGAATACTTTTTTTTTTTTTTGTTGTCCCTAAGCATCTATTCTAGATTGCTGCATTCATTTTGATTTTCTCTTGTTTTTCAAATGCTGTTCATGAGTTGCAGGAAAACCTTTTCCTCAGAAGCTCTGCTTCCCATGGCGCTGTTAGGATGCAGTGCTTGCTGAACTTTTTAAATGACAATTTTTGCATTGTGTGGTGTTTGTGCCTGGATTTGTTTGGTACATCTACAGAGGCTATAAAATTGTCCTTTTATCTCTTGATATGAACTGATGTGTGGTCACACAGCAATAATTTTGTCCATTTATCTAAAGTACCATGGATATGTTGAAATCATAGAGCTCTAGATCCCGCTGTCCCAATGCCCATAGAATTGTTTACACTTCCTGCTGTTTTTTCTTTAAAGAGAAAAAAAGTGGGGAAAGTGCTTCATACATGTTTGAAAGTAAATATCAGTGTTAGTTATGAGTTAGTTCTCTGGAAATGTTGGAGTTCTCAAACCCTTAGATACTGATCATTGCACACAGAGCCCCTTGATCCCTCACAGGAATGGCATTAGAACTTGGGAAGCTCCAAGATCAAATCCTTCTCTTTGATGTGAACTGGATGTACGTGTTTGAGAAGGGCAGCTTGCTTTTGCATAGTGAGAGGTGTTGGATTCTGTGTGGGATGCCAGGGGTGTTTGGAGTGCTGCACTGACTGATTCAGTATCTTTTGGAAGCAAAAGCTCCCTTTGCAGGAGTTTGATTATATCCATATGGTGTTTGTGTGCTGTGTGACTTGAATGAACAAATATTGCAGGAAGGTTCTGGTTTTTGGGAGTTCTGGGGAGAGCAAGGTTTTGTTACTGACTGGGCTCGAACCTCATGACACTTCAGGAACAAGAAACTCCTATTGTAATAAATAGGTCCAAGAGATCAATCTCCTTTCAAAAGGTCTTTATTAGGATAGCTATGGGTGGGGAACTTGAGGGGGCGCACACACCACTATTGTTCCCTCAGGACACAACGCTCAATATTTTGACCAGACAAGGACCATAACCTGAGATCTTCTAGGTTCATTCATTTCACTATCACTTTGGAAGTTAAATATTCCTTGCACCTTTAGGGACCAGATAATCTCTTAACAAGAAGCTGAAATTTTTTGAAGCTGAAATACATTTTGAGTTTCACCTTTTCCCAGACTGCATTTTCCTTCAGTAAAGGTCTGAGTGCTGCTCCCACAGCCAGGAGAACGCAACTAAATTTATTTGTGATTGAGGAGAAATGTAGCAGAATTAGAGGAACAGTATTTGATTTCTCATTTCTGTGAGTAAATGTTTTGTTTGTCACTAGAAGGGAGCTCTGTAGTTTCCTTAGATTATTATTTTTTTTTTTTCAGAAAGCACTGCATTTTCAATTTTGGTTTACAAACCTGGGGCCTCTTCCTTGCAAATTATGAACATTTTTCAAACATAAAGGGTTAAACCATGTTTTGTGAGGTTATTGTCTAAAATATTTTGATGAATTTTTAACGAAAACATGATCTCCACCTGTAATTGACTCTTACTGTTAGAACCACCTCATCTTTGGCAGGTGCTGTTTTTCAGCTGCAGGGAGCTCCTTGGGAATCATCTCTCAGCTCTGGTGGTCACACACCAGCAGCTCCCAGCAACGTTTTGTTAAGGAAACCGTTTTAGGTGCTTTTTGAGATAACAAAAGAACTTGTGCAGTGGTAGTGAGATTTGTGGCACTAAACACCAGTCTTGACTCAGTTATAATTGTGTTTATTCCACTGGAATACACACAATTCCCCTGTGTGAGGGGCCAGGCTCCAGAGGAGTGCTCAGTGTGGCCTGTGAGGAGCTCAGGGCAGGGATCTGAAGCCCATCCTTGCTCTGAGTGCACAGCTGGAGCCCGGGCAGTGCAGTGGGATGGGATTGCCACAGGAGGGAGATGCCGGCCTGCATTGGGAGCTTGTCAGGTCTTCCACATAGTGCTCACCTTTCCTGAGCAGCTCCCTGAGTTTACATTTATATTTACAGCTGAATTAAATATTCAGTGTTTCTCGGATTAGTTTTTGTGTGCTGTTAGTAGGCAGTGTTCTGTAGAAAGTAAAGTGGAGCCTTTTTCTATAGGTGTTTTAGTTACTGTTTGTGAAAGGCAGATAGAACACCTTCAGGAGGAATGCTGTCACTTGTCACAGGCTGCATTAATTATGCTCTGAGGGGGTAAGCATACATTTAAAGTTATTTTAACTCCCACAAAAACTTGTGCAGTTAGCCAGCTGAAATTTATATGCTGAAAACTGGTGAAATTATATTCAGGGATAATTTTTATAGAAGACTGATCTACATTTATACAAGCTGATAAAATTAAAATCTCCACTGTAAAATAGTCACTCACTGCTATGTTTCAGATTTGGGTTTGGGGTCAGGCAGCCACATCTTGCCTGTTGGTGACATCTTTTGGTTGAACAAGGTTTCCTTTGGGTTGTGTGTAAAGTAAGGCACCTTTGGAGGAGTGCACAGCTCTGAGAGACTCCTGGGTTTGGCTCCTCTGTGCATCAGAACTTGATGCTGCTGAGGGTCTCAGAGGCTTTTTCCATCTCAGACTTTGGATTATATAATTTTTCTGATGTTAGTGACCACTCATGAGAGAGTTTTGGACTTTTACTGGAGGCCCATGGGTGAATCTGAGTGGACTGCACATATTTTCCATGTGACAGTTTTTCTCCAGCTGCCTGAACTGCAGTGTAATAATTACTCTGATTAAAGCACCACAGGACTTCCATGTCAGCAAACCAAGGCATGTCTTTTGATATTGTTATTTTGGGCCACAGATAAAATCAGTGCAGTAGTCTACTTGTGGTTTTTGTTGAAGGTGATAATTTCAAGCACAGAGCACAAGACACTGACTGAAATACAGGTCCAGATTCTCAAGCACAAAATGACAGCCTGCAGAAAAAAGTGCTGCTTGCCAGGATTGGGTTGGTTGCTTAGCAATGAGCTATTTATCTGCAAAGGGACCCAGAAAAGGGATCAGGATGGTTTGAAAACATAGTTTGGATAAAGGAGCTTTTAAAGTCAGCAGAGTTTAACAGTTTTTCTGTGAAATTGGAAATGACAGGGCTGTGCAGCAGCTCTGATTTGTGAGTTGGAGTTGGCAGGATTATTTAAGGCTTGCCCTCTCCTGCCTTACAGCCTGCAGGCTGTGCCACTGAGTGTGCAAGGCAGTGAGACATGAGAAGCTGATAAATGTTGATGATCCTTGAGGAAACTCTGGAGTATTCAGGGTTTGTCCATCACATGGACACCTTGAGTTGTTGTGTGAAGTGTTTCTCTTCCAGCTTCCATTCATCGTGATCATTGACTCAATTTGTCATTTGTAATTTTAAGTGCAGTCTTGATGATTTCAAGAAAACATAAGGATCCAGCTATGCTACAGACTGTGCTGATGATTTCCTAAGCAGAGTTAGACTTTGGTGTGAGACTGTCATCTTGGAGAGGATCTGAGTTCAAAGGAGAACATGAACTGGCAGCACCATAAAACTGAGTTCATCGTTTTTCATGGTTAACTGTGCCCTCCTGTGGAAAATGCTCTCAGGTTATCAGGATTTACTTGGGCTGGGTTGCAGGTGCCTCTGAGCTGTATTTTTGTCTCTGCTGTAGCACTGGGTGGTGCAGCAGAATCTTAAGATCATGTGAGAAGTGAGCAGCCGTGTCACTACAGCTCTTCTCTAAATTATGACTGATTTCAGCCTTGTTAATTGTTCAAATTCCAGGTGATCTTTGTATTCAGGAAATCTGAGAAGCTATTTAGATGGAACACAAATCTGTATTGCTGATTAATCTCTGTGCTGTGCAGCCAGTGCATGGAATACCAAGCTGCTAGAACCAGCTAAAGCTAAAAATGTGCCAGAAATGCAGTTGCTATCAATTATCTCTTTGCCTTTTGACTTGCAAATATTGTGTTTAGTTTATGGTGGATTTTTTTAAAAAAAGGTGTAATTCAAAAAGAAACTCCAGCTGGAATAGAAACCCCATTTTGCAGTTTATTTATTACTAAATTAACAAGTTATTCCTTGTTCCTTGTGTACCTCAGGTGGGTTTTCAAGCAGCTCTATGACAAAGGACTGGTGTATAGAGGGGTTAAGGTCATGCCTTTTTCAACTGCATGCAACACTCCCCTGTCCAACTTTGAGTCCCATCAGAACTACAAGGTAAGGTGCAATCAGATTTCTCTATTTTCTTCTGTTTGTATTTGAAAAGTTTTAGTACTTTTCACTTGGTGTTACATGTCATTACACTCCAAATTGGTATAAGAAAGCTAGGTAAATGTGTTATTTTTGATCATATTTTGCTGTATTTGTTTGGAACACTTGATCTTAGGCTTCTTCCCTGGTTACTACTTACAGATGTTTAAAGTACACACTTTATTTTGTTGTGGTAAATTCCTCCCTCTCTGGGCTTTCAAGGTTTTATTGCAGTGGTGGATTTTTATGCTGAATTTTCAGAGGAGAGCTGCAGTTGTTTCTGTCTGTTCACATCTGAAAAGAAGAGGGCCTTTGGCAGGGTTTAAGTCTTCCGTGAGGGTATTCATAAGGAATGTCAAAGACCCTGTAGCTGGAGGATAATGCTTCTTCTAAGAATCGCTAATTTGGACTGGGAAACACCAGAAACTGTTTCACCTAATGCAGGGTTTACTATGGTTTATAAAATGTTCCTTTGAAAATGAGTGAGAAGATAAAGCAAGTGCAGCTTCTCACTTCCAGCGAACTCATGTTCATGTATGTGAAGGCAGAACTTGTGTCACAATTTTGCAAATTCCACATTAGTTTGTAGATAGAGGTTTTGTATCCTTTCCTGCCTGACCCAGGTCTTCATATCCTTATATTGTAAATCTTTCACTTACATTGTGAGAGCAGAGAGCTAGCACAGACTGTACATCTGGTCTCTACATCTTGCCTAAAAAAGGCCAGTTTTCTGGCCAAAAATAGCGTTTTTAAAACAAATGTTAAAATAGACTTGGAGTACAATGCAACCCACAGATACCAGAGAGACACCAGAGCTTTCAGTATTGCTGAGGGGTATTTGTACTGAAGAAAAAGTGGTTTTGATTTATGAAAGAGATCTTTGCAAAGATATATCTTGATATTTGTGACTGACAACCAAAATAATTACTTTTCTTGGCCTTATTGACTGACATTTCACACAGGCTGGGATAAATAAGCTTTCATTAGAACAAAGACTATTTTGGAGGGTTTGTGTGTATGTGTATCTATGTTTTCTTTTTCCAGAGAGCTGAAGCTCTTTTCTCTTCTGGAGTCTTAATGAAATATTTAGGTGCTGTTTCTTACTCTAGAACCAGAGGTGTGTGCATGGGATGTTGCTCTGCCACTCCATGCAAAAATTATCTTTCTCATATGCTAGAAATGGAGTTTGGAAGTTGTGGGTCTATGAGCGCAGTCATTTCTGGGTGTGAGGCAGCTGTTGCCCTCCTCCCAGTGGAAAGCAGCCTTTGGCTGCTGTTTATTGATCCTCTGAGAACTGGGACACACATCAGGAGCAATGAGACACAAGAAGCACCTGAGAACCAGAGCTGGGTGTCCAGTGCACGCCTGAGTTAACATGGCCAGCAGCTGCTGTTGCGTTAAACTGAAGACACTGTCTGCAGTGAAACCGTAACAGCCAAAGCACTAACAGTGCCATTACCCATCAGCCTGGATGGTACTTTATGCTTTGCCAGTTGTTTTTAGCTACTTGGTGGTGAGCTCAGTGCTTCAGAAAGCGAAGTGAGTAGCCTGCAGTGCTGCCTCGCACTTGGTACAGACAGAACCGAGAGCTCCATCTCTGCCTGGTATTGAGCCATGGCTTATGTAATATTTATGTTTTACTGTTGACTGCACCAGATGTTCACAGAAAATTCCCTCTGGAGCAGCCCTCAGCTCAGACATAAATAGCTGCCTGTCCCATGATGCCATTAGCTATTCCATGATGCTGGATGGAAAGCAGAGCGCCTCGCATGAGACGTGCTGAGGCCACAGGACCTATTTCTGGGATTAGGGTCCGTGTGCATGGCACCCTCTGAGCTGGCATTTAGAATTCTGTGGTGCAAATTGCACGTTTGCAGGATTAGACTTGCTTTTACAAGCAACTTTTCATTGTATGTGAAATGTGAAGTGACTGAATAGGGTTGTAGTTGGCTGAAAGAAAAAACTTCTTTTCAGGAGATTTTTTGGACTCGTTTGGAAGGTGAAGTTTAGTAGCTGACGAAGGTCTCCTTCCCTGAGGTTTTTTTATTCTTAAGTATTGACATACTTATGTACAATTTTAACTACCCCAAATGTTTTCCCCCTTTGTTAACAGCTTCTTAATTACAGAGTAATCATTTTATATGATGGGTGTTCTTCCTAAACCCTGGCTGCAGAGGAAAATGTGGAAAAGGCTTTGTTTAGCAGTACCTGAGAAACTGCTGCTTTTCCTGACCCTTGATAGTGGTTCTAAACTTTGAAAATGGGGTTATAAGAGATCCCCAAAAGAACTGCACTTACCTTTCTTTGGTGTTTTGGCAGCATATGCCCCAGATCTCCCTGCTTATGGGAGATTTTAACCCTGTGGCCTTGTTGGACTGACAGACTGCACTGGTGTAATGAGGAACTCAGTGACTAGAGCTCTATTCTGACTTTACTGTTGCCACTTCACCTTTTGCCTTACAGATAAACATGGCATGTTAAATTGTTTTTCAGGATGTTCAGGATCCTTCAGTGACCGTTAGCTTCCCACTGGAAGAAGATCCAAGTGTTTCTCTTGTTGCCTGGACCACGACTCCCTGGACCTTGCCCAGCAATCTGGCCCTTTGTGTTAACCCAGAACTGCAATATGTAAAACTGAGAGGCAAGTGCTGAACACCTGTTCCTTCAGTGCCTGTGAATATGTACTTATGTTTTGTATTTTAAACTGGTTGATGTTAAATTTACAGAACTCTTCTGCGGTTGAAGCAGTGGTAGTTTGAAGGATAATATCCACTTTGGATGTGGCTAGTTATTTTGAATTGAGAGGTCTATTCCTTAAAAAATACTGATAGATGAAATAAAGAATAATATAAAAGGTGTGTGTATGTGTTTATAGTCTTTAATTATACCTTCACCTACAAACACCTCCCCCCTTGTTTTAAAAAAAAATACAATAGTGAGTAGGAATTTCCAGTTTCAGCATAACGATATGAATCTGTGGTGTTGTTAAATGTGAAGTTGTGCAGGCCATTGCAGTGAACTCCACATGGTTGGGTTTTCATTTTGAAGAGAACTAAGTATGTTTCAGTTTTCAAAAGTTTTAACATAAATTTGGTCATCTTAAAAAGAAATACTGGGAAATTTCAGAAATAACCTCACGTGCCTGAGGTGCTGAGTTGGGTTTGGATGTCTCTGGCTCACTGCTGTGGGACTGTGATTGTGAGTTGGCAGGGTAGAATTCTGAATAAAGTTTGTCATTCAAGTTAGGAAATCAGGGTGGTTTGGGGTAGAAAATGAGTTTTCTTCATAACATTTCACTCTTTTTTTGATGTTAACTTGCTTTGTTGCTGTATATTTCTTTTATAAAGAAATCCAAGCATGTAATTGAAATAGCAAATCTCAGGAAGGCTCCATAAAGTGCAATCATTACCTTACAACTTAAAAATATTCATTTTATGTAGTTATTATCCATCTTCCCATTGTTTCCCTCTGTTTCAGTTATAATTTACTGAAACTTCTCAATTGCTTTTTTATTTGACTCAGCAATAATAGAGAAAGTATTTTTGCCTCTGCAACAACAAAACACACTGAAAAGCAGTGGCCTGGGTTTTATCCTGTGGTTTCTGTTTAAACTTAGCCTTTGGAAAGTGTTCCTTAACTGTCTGTGTGGGGAAAAAGTTGCTGGAAAGTAGTGAAGGATTATTGTGGGCAGTTTTATTGTTACAATATCTTGCATATATTGAAAGGTGGTTTCATAATGGTGCAAATGAGGGGATCCAACAGAGATTTGTGAAACTCCTGTTTTATTTTATATTCTAGATAAAGCCACAGAGAAGATTTACATTTTGATGGAGTCCAGGCTGGTGGCACTGTACAAATCTGACAGTGAATATCAGATACTTGACAGGCAAGTACATGAATTAGTATACTTTGTTAGCTTTCAGTGTTTTTCTAGATCAGAAGTTAAAAGTTTTTAAGAAGATGGATTTTCCTGCATCTGTGTTTATATTGCAAAAATCTGTAAAAGGAAGTGAAATTTGCTGGAACAAATGGGTCTTGTATATGAAGCTACAAGTAGAAAAAAAGTTTCATTGGGTCCTTGTATTGTAGTGGGGAAAAAAGGTTCCATAGTCCACCCCTTTCCTGTGTGTTTACATGAAGGTAAAGGTTTGAGGAAATGCTGGAGGTGTGGTTCAAATGCCTTCTTCTACACATTATGTAAAGATTTAAAGGGAAATGGGCAAAACAATCCCATTTTTTTTTTAGGAAATAAATATTACTTCTGCAGTTAGTGGCAGTCATTGCTTTTTGCAGAGTGCTTATCCGCATTGATTAGGTGGATAAATAGGAATTACTTAAGAAGTCAGACTGGGCAGAGGATGCAGGTATTAAATTTTGTTGCTCTTTTAGAGAAAATGTTTGTCTTGGCTTCTCTTAAACCTTTTGTATAAACCAGCAGCCTG